>JAYMTN010000459.1:0-16592 GCA_036897425.1 Erodium trifolium
GCACAAGAGGGCTGTCCCGAGGTAGAGCGTCAGAGAAAGGGATGGCAGGGAAAGGGATGGTGGAAAATAAGTGATGAAAATAAGCCTCTTCGGATAAATGGCGTTTATCTACATGTCCAACACCATGAAGTAGAACAGGCACAAAAACAAATTCGACATCACTTCCTTTACGCAGAAGCTAGCAGTAAGCATCTATCATATCCCAAGTCTCCCCTTCCCCCGGCCTCCTCGGTCGCACATCCCCCCTCCTCAAGTAAAACAGGTCTAATGGGACCATATATAACACAATGGTCTTTCCCAGCAGATCATCAACCTTAATCTGTACAATGTAATATATTCGTTGAGAATGTCATGTAAAAACCAGGTAATGAAACTATTTTTGTTCATATAAGGTAGATTAATAAAAGCAATAAACCGTAACCTATCCTACCCCTCCTCACATCAAAATCTATTAGCCCTAATCAGATACATACGATACAAGACAAGAGTAAAGTAATTAGATGAATATATAGATACCTTTTGGCCGTTGTTTTTGACAAGGAAGTCCCTTTGGGGCGTGAAGAGGAGGTCGGCGACATCAACAGTATAGCCAACCTCATCAACATGGTGGCGAATGAAACGATTCTCAAAATGTCGAAACTTTCTGCTTGGCCATTGAAGAAATCCTGTACAGACCGCAGTGGATAGATCTCGACTCTTGTTGCTGTTGCTTGACCCCTTGAACGCAGTGGATAGATCAATTGCCATCTCTCTCCTTGACCACTGAGAAATTTCTCTCCGTGCAGTGGATAGATCCATTCTTCGGGCGATCTTGACCGCAGTGGATAGACCGATTCTTCTTGCTCTTGCCATCTCTCTCTCTGATACGATATATGCCCTAGACCGGAACTATGAGGTCGACGAAGGCACTTCCGTACCCCTACTGGGCTCTGCCAAACCTTACTGCACCACCTTATACCTTATTTCTATGTTTTGTTTAGCTTAGTAAGAAGCTACGTATTTAGCTTTAATGAAGAGGCCATATATGCCGGACTCCGTTGGATTCACAGAGAATCCGCGGATATCACCTATGATTGTGCCTGCCGAGGATACTGGCAGGGGATCGTTTTGGATCATGTGTAATAAGACTTGAGCATCCGACCGGATACATATTGGTCAAGTGCCTAACATACTGTAAAAAAGGCCGAAACCGGTTAGCCAAGACTTTTGACAATATCTGAAAGATAACATTACTGATGGCTATCGACCGGAGGTCCGTGATGCTGTCCGGATCAGACTTCTTCGGGATAATCACCACAGATGTGGCATTCAAGGTTGCGTCAAAGCTTCCCGTGTGGAGAACGCCTTGGATGAAACGGATGACCTCCTCTGCCACAATCGGCCAATAGTACTGATAAAATCGCGGGTTGAGCCCATCTGGACATGGTGATTTGTCTGGTCCCATTTGAAATACAGCTTCCCGAATCTCAGCTGCCGATCCAGGGGCCGATAATACAGCATTTTGCGCAGGTTTAATTTGGGCCGGAAGCGTGATTGGAAATTGCTCCAGGTTCGGAGAGCTCGTAGAGAATAGGACCCGAAAGTACTCAATGATCAGCTCCTTCATTTCCGTATCCCAGGTAATCGATTGGCCCAGCATATTTCAGAGGGAGACCACCGCGTTTATCCTTCGTCGGTAATGTTGTTTAGCTCGTTGGCACCAAAAGGCCTCCAGGATACACAATGCTCGTTCATACTAAATTTGGATTGCTTCTCGACGATTAATACTTGGCCGATCCACCCAACCATTCAACTCCGCGATACGACGCTGACACCATTTAATAAATCATGTTCTTCTTAAAGTGCGTTTTGCCCCAACTGAGGTATGGGATTAATTAATATGCTTCTTTCATGTTCATCCAAAGTGATACATTTTGACTGAGCAACTTAGCTTCATAATATTCTCAGCCCTTATGTGTAACATCTATTCTCCTCTCCAGTTATTGCCATTTGTCAATGAAACTTGCAACAGTAAATCCAAGGTTGGATTTTAACATTGAGGGTCCATTAAAACATGTTTTACTTTGTCGTTCTTAACTGCATATCACAGACTGGAGCTTCTTCTTCACTGGCGTTTACACCAGATGTGACCATGGCGTATTCTCCATTACATGAACTTCAAGCCAGACTAGGATACACTCTCAACGCATTAACTTCAAATTACAACACTTGACAAGATGGGGTCTGCAGCTTGGAGTTGGAGGAGGGGAGGCATGCATGCATGTGCAGGAGAGTCGAACAATGTACAGATTGATATATAAATGGTTTATGAAATAAAATAAATGTGTGAGAGTCAAACAATGTACAGATTGATACTCTTCTGATGTAATGACTCATTACATAGGTTAGGCGGAGAAGCTCATGTCCTCTTTACAAGAACATGGCTATTAGAGCAAGGGTGATGATGATTTTGTCCATCACAAGTTGCAGCATGTTGTAGACAAGTATATTTGATTTTCTTAAGGTTTATTTCAATGATTATTCATCAATCCCATTTGGTAATTGAACAAAATCATGATATCTGGTTTCTTGAATGGAAGCTGTTCTTTTACTTGGCTTCCAAGTTTCATCAACATTTATATATGTATACAAAAAATCTAGCATACATAGAGGTCAAAATCTACATAAGGCATCCAAATCATATAAAATCTCAATATGTTTATAAACAGACAACAATCTAAACCAGTATAGAAATCTGGTACACTAATGCATAAGTTACAAAGAATAAAGACTTGTTCAGTATAAACAGACACAAATTGAGCTTCACTCCCCTTGAGCCCGGTGTTGGTTCTGTATCAGGTTAGAGAAAGATGAGTTAAAAGGAGATGTAATATATGGAAGATGAGCTAAGGAGGCTGGCAAAGAGTTACCTGCAAGTGAGAACAGATCTCAAGGACTTCAGCATGAGGCGCCCAGTCCCCAAAGTTCCTCTCAATGAACTGGTAAGCAATGCCACTCTTTCCTGCTCCAACTACCAACAATCCTCCCTTTATTTCCCCTTCTCCTTTGAAGTTCTGGTCCAGTCCCATAGCTTTAGCTCGTCTGTAGTTTGCAATGGCTCGAGGGTTGAACACGAATCCTGATATGAACTTGTCCTTGAGTAGCTCTCCACCACCTAGAGCTCTGAAGAACTCCATGCGCTGGTCAAAGATCACAACGCCTCCCCAATACCGAGGCCAGAAGTCCTTCACCTGGTCAATTTTATAAGCGAAAATTTATTAAGAAAGCGTTCTACAAGACAGTAAAACGAAGCAAAAAAACGATCCTCAAAAAAGAACATTTTCCTCGGACCAATACAGCTACAAAAAGCAACACTGATAACAGAATAAACCCAAGCAGGAGAGCAAATGACCTACTGCCTGCCCGAGTTCAAGCAATTAAACCGGTTAAAAATCAAAACAGGGATTAGAGCTTTTCCTGTAATCAGTTCAGGGAACTCCTCAATCAACATAATACATGTCAAAGAAAGTGATTGACTGGAAGAAGACAATGTTTGTGATACCTCTGACTCTATGTGCTGGTGAAGAACTGCTATCAGTTGAATCCCCATTGCGTCGAATAATGGCTTCTTGGCATATAGTTGATGAGCCTCAGCTCTGCACATTATGCACCTGCGTTGGCCCATAACTAACCATATTAGCCTCACTTGAATGTGCCCAAGAAACAAGTGAGAGATGTTGGATGCTCTTACCCCGGACGCCTTATGCATAAGAGAATTGCTGGTTTATTGCGCCATAACTCTGAGGCCTTCATAGGGGGTGTCTTGGTCTTCACCAATCGCTCCATCCCAATCTTGTACTCTGGAGTTAGTTTCTGGACAGAAATGTTCTCAATAGCAGAATATGGAGCAACTGTGTCAACTACTGATGGAGGTTGTATGCAACCACACAGTCTAGGCCCTGCAGCCTCTGCAGCAACAATTCCTCTAAAGACATGTCCTTGGTTACTCCTAAGTTCAGACATCGATTGATCCAACGATTTGTCACCTCTAGCTGGAGATCTTTGCATCTTCCTAGAATTCACAGACTGAGTACTGTTGTAGTATATGTCATCATTTCTTGATCCTGTCCTGTTTCCTTTTCTTGCAGGGATGGGCTTGGGATGAGGAGCTGCACACTCAGACGTCCTGTCCATGAAACGAGCTATGTGGCCTCTCTTCATGCCAAACTGAGAAGCAAGGTCACAGTTTAGAAGCTCAGGAAGGCACTTCCTTGATGCCTCTAGCTTATCTCCATATTGCATCAAAGCGCGGTCATGGAGGTATGATCTGATCTCCCACGCATCCTGAAACATGAAAATATACACATATATGGTGATCTGCATAATTGTGAATTGTAGCAAAACATTGATAAGTTATTGCCAACCTTCTGCTGCTGAGTCATGTTTATAGCTGCCATGTCCTCTGAGTTCATCGTCTTCAACGTTGGTACATCTTCCCAACCTTCTTCCAACAGAGTTGGAAGCAATTCCTTAAGAGCTCCGTTGCCAACGAAATCATCCACGGAAAAGGAAGCCATTTTCTTGTGAAAATGCAGAGAAAGACCTCAACATATAAAAGACACTAATTGCATTATAATAAGAGAGTTTTAGTAGAGGTAGGGAATGTTTTGGAATTGTCAATGAGTTGGCCAAAGTTGTTGATTTTTCAAGCTCTCAGCACTAAACTAATCCTTTATTTCATGGAATCCATTTCCAGGTCACAAAGCCCCTTACCTGGTAACAAATCTGGCAAACAGCACTGGGTTTCAAAGGTCAATTTGGGTGTAAAACTGTCCCATATAAAAATCACTAATGAGATTAACCACCCTGTTAAGCTACGCAACTGTAATTTAATCAATCACATAACACAGATGGGAAGAATAAAACTGCTAGAAAGGTCAAAAGATACTAATCAAAACAGAAAAGCCAAAATTGGACTGTAATTACGATAATAGAGATTATTTAATGTATAGATGAAGCCAACATTTCCTTGACATTCACAAGACATGCTCGTTACAATGTGTGAACTGATACGATCCAACTATCTTCAGTAGCAACAGGCACAAAGTAGAAATTTGAAGCAGGAACCAAAACCACTAATTGACCTTCTACAATAAATTGCTTACATAATGATGTAAGACATGGTACAGGAGATAAAGAGAGCAATCTTATGACCTACTTAGAGTTACAAAAATTCTATCTCTCTCTGTCAAAGTTTCTGGATATGTTAAACTTGACATGTAAATCAAAGCAAACCTTTTATCTTATTTATTTGACAGCAACAGATCACATTAGACTTGCTTTTAGGCCATGGTTAACCATGGAACTCTTGCAAAGACAGCCAAAGCAGGAACTGAAACTTGAAGAAGAATCTGAAACTAATGCTGAAACTTTCTTCTTTGAGATATTTACAAGGGCAGTGAATCTGTGAGCTCAAACCTTGAGTTCCTTGTCCCGTTCCACTTCTCCATAACGACTGATATCCAAACATGCAATTGCGGATCACATCATAGCCAGGAATGAAAAAGAGATGTGCATAGCATGAGTGAAGAGAAATGCAGAGGCTGTGTCTGGGCTCACATCAGTTGAAGAAATATGGAGACTCCAACACGTCTCTGAGGTCAAAGTTTCCTCGCTCAGGCAAAGGAGGAAATACCAAATCAGGGAATTGTTTTTGGAAGCTCTCTAACAACTGTTGACACAAAAGATTATAAGCAAATCATAAACAGTACCATGATCTTAACACAATAGGTTATCAGCAATTCAAAGTGAAAAGATACTTTACATTTTCCAATATGGGTGCCTCGTAGAGTTCAACAAACTTTTCCCGAAGTATCTTGTTCATCTCATCAACGTCACATGCATGTGTCCAATATGAATCATGGACTCCTGTATCATGATATAGTGAGGATTCAAAACATGTGAAACACAAACATGATTTCAAACAAAGCAAGGGAGCCGACCTGCGAAGTCTAAGCCTGCCCTTCTGCAGGAAATGGCCGTCATCATCATGTGGGAACCATCAAGAGAGTGAACAAAATTAGGAGGAAATGCTGTTCTATGTTTTTTGGCCATCACTTTATCAGTTTCTCGTTGTAGAGTTAACACCTGAAGAGAAGTCTTTACTAGATGTCTTGCCACTTGTTGGTATGGCTGTACTACAGGAAGTCCAAGAGGGGTAGTCCACTGCACAGCCTCATTCTCACCGGCTATCACCTGTTGTTATAATGCCATAATCATCATATCAATCCCGAATGAAAAATTTAATCTGAAACATAGGTTTCTAAAATCTCAAGTACCAGAGCACGTGCCCCATACTTTCTAAGAAAAAAGAGAACACACACCTTTGCACAAACACCAAGCCATCCCATGATCTCTCTTGCAGCTACAAACATCTCTGTTAATGCGGTCATGGTTGTCTGCTCATTCAATGCAATATTCAGTAAAAAATGTCTATCACTCAGATCCACAAGCTTGCACAAATACCAGAGTTTCAGTTACTTACTGTAGCTGCATAGCAAGAAGCGGGAAATAATGATTTATCATCAATGATACCCCGTTCCTTTAACCTCTTCTTAATCTGATCACGGGCTCCGATGTAAGTGACACCATAAACAGATGTCATCACAGTCTGCTTCACCAACTTCCGATCAACCTATGACATCCCAGTTACAAAAACAAACAATCAGCAATTCATATAAAGCAGTTATACACAAGTGTGTCTAAAGTGATCACTATTGATGGCAAAAACAACCACTAACAAGTAAAACCTAATCAGGTAAGAAATGGAAATAGCACTTCTATTAAATCATTCAATTTATCTTATTCAGAGATTAAATATATTAATTCCACAATCATTGATACCTGATCGACTAAAAGCCTAGCAGATACTGCATCTGGATTACTTTCTATATCCCTCTTGGCATCTATCCGCATAATCTCATGAACTCTGCATGACAAAAGCTATTTAATTAGATAGGTAGCCATTTCCAGTAGTAGAGATATTGACAACAACAAAAATGTTAATTTGCAATGACTACCATTAGGAATATATTTACTATTTTCGTACTGGATTTCCCTATCAGCTTCTCATAGGTACATTGCTCAACATTGGTACATGTATACCAATTTTCTAAGATATTTCGTGTGCATTATATTACATGTAGTCAGAACTATTCATCTTGGGAACCATGGATATCTAAAATGGCTAGAATGAAGCAACACAAATGATTACCACTTACCTGGCAGCGATTTCTGAGTAAACATCAGCAGGTTTCTCTCCACAGACAAGGTTGACCGCTTCTGCTCCCAACTTAAAAAACATAAAATAATTTCAAATCATCTGTTTAAATACATGTTTGAACTCATGCAAGCATTTAGGAAGCAACACACTTTCTTACCAAGGGATCTTATTTATTTATCAACGAGGCAAGCAAGTAGCTAATCATATCATTCCAGGTGAAGAAAAAAGGAATAGCTAAAAATGAGAAAACCATTGAACAGTACAAAATTTTCAATAGAAACATTAACTGTGTTTTTGCAGTACGTGAGAAGAGAGATCGACATGGGCCAGGAATAGTGTAAAGAATAGGAATCAATTAAGGATTGATGTATATCAACTAGGAACTTTTAGAGTTTGTTTCGGGTGAAATTTGAACACAATAGGATAAGGTAAACATATTTAGATCATTTATCCCCTTCATCGTGTTCTATTGTTGCCTCTCTTGCTTCGGTCCTTGTTTCTAAATATGTTCATGAAGTCTTGTTCTGTTCAGGTAGAAGAGATGGATGCTTTCAATGTAAATGGAACTTGAGTGTTGGTCAAATTGCCATGAATGTATTCCTAATGTCAAATGAATGTATTACTAATGTCAAATTAAAATATTTGTTTCACATCACACGGGAGATCCTTAGAAAAACTTCACTTTCCACGAACAAAGAAGAATGTAAGAAATCAGTCGAGTCAACCTATATCATGTTGGCGTGCAAAACCTTCCGTTTTGCAAATATAAATCACTAACTACAGCTTCAACAAAATTTCTAAATCACACAGCAGAATACAAGAAACTTTGTTTTGAAACATATATATAAGCCATTCTTAGAGTCTTGATAGGAAAGTTACCATGTCCCTTCCAAGGGCTGCATAGTGTTGTAAGCCATTACACGAACCATCCTTACAAAAGAATAATGCAAACAAAATATAAGATTGTGTTGGGAAATAGAAATACAATAACCTCTATCAAAGTATTATATGCAATATAGCTAATACAAGTTTTAATTAAGAAATATATTTACTCCATGATGAAATTTCCCAAGTAAATTCCACATGCTGAGGAATACCTGGTGGATAGGGATATGTGAGACAGTAGACTCTGGCGAAGAGCTCCGCAATGCTTCTGCAAGAGTAATACATGTTGCCAAGCATTGAAAAGGATCCTCTGCACCCAACCACCATTGTCTTCCTCCTAAGGGCCTGTCTGCAGAATCAAAGATATCTTGAAGATGATTCTCGGCAAATGCTTCCCGGGCCTCATGGGATAATTTATCCACACCACCAGCATACAAATTAGCCAACTGAATTTTAAGCCAGCGCAAGCCTGAAACTCCCAATGGTCGACCATTTGCAAATTCCAGGATGCCCCGGCACAAATCAGAGCCAAGATGGTTTAAATGCGGGTGCATGGGGTATGCACGACCTCGGAAATCAAGGTTATGTGGGTAGTAGAAGCCATCCTCACTCTTCATCTTTCGAGCCACCTACACACCAATTAGAAAGTATCAGTACACAATCATTAAAAATAAGCAACATGCCATATTTTAGAAAAACGAGAAAGATTCTTACAGCAAGTTTAAGTTCTATATCACACCGTTGTGAGTGTTTCTCACTGTTCAACTTCTTTGCACTTCTAACTTCAAACCTCCATTTCCTCATTTCTTCCTCATCTTCTGTCAACGGCTCTTCTGGTAGAGGTGTCTGCGTTTGGTTAAATAAAAAACAGCACCAAAGTGCTGAATCAGAAAATTACACCAAGTGAAAGGTATCCGTAACAGGAAAAAGCAAACTGCAAACTTCAGTGTTGTGGCAATTTAACCTACATCATTCTGGTCAACTAAGTCAGCCAGACCACCTCCATTTGCCCATAGTCTCTCAATAACATCAAGCACCTTTTTGTTTATTCTCCACTTTGTACTTCCTAGTATGTCTAAGGCCTAATTTACCGAACAAGAAAAACTTTCAGGAAAAAACAAAAATAATAAGAAAAGAAAGAAAAATAACAATAGGGGGAAGATGAAAAATGCTAAATATGAGAAATAACTGAGGACAGAAATAAAAAAACCTCAAAAACAGATTCTAATTGCTGCTTTGGGGTTTTTCTCACTGCACGCCGCTGTGGCTTGGATTTATGTGTCCGCATGACATAGGATGGTAAAAATAAGTATGCTCCTTTGTCATACCTGAGCAATGCACAGAGTATATATTGAGATTTGGATGACATGTGGCTCAACTGTTCCCAGTTAACAACATAAATATTCGTACATATACCATATTGGATATAATTACACATGTATCGAATAAGAATCTGGAAGCATGAGACATTCATACTATAATATACACAATTTAAAGCAAGATTTCAACTCAATAATAGACACTGAATGTAAGGAATGTAATAACTTGTAAACATAAAAAAATATCAAACACCATACCCTGTCCACTTTAGAGGTGGTACCAGCATCGGCATGTAAGGAATAACCATGTGTCTAGCCTGTTTTGACAAGAAGAAAAGAAAAGAAAATATTTGACCTTTTATTTATCAAGGATGAGTAATATTAGTTGCCAGCAGAAACAACCCCCTAATTATCATGCAATATGAACCACCCAAGGAGATAATGATCTTACAGTTTTTTCAAGGCCTTTCGTAATCAGCGGATCACATTGAATAACACCATATCTCCTGTTGGTTTTACTATTGAATGATGACCAGAAGAAAAAAAATCACACATAAGTTAAACTTGTGGGCTGTTTGTACAAGAGAGGTAGGGGTTGAAATAAAGGTAAATGGATTTATTTTCTCACAGTGATTCATTTATGACAACAGCTTGCAGGGTGTGTACAAATGCAGGGCGGATATCAGGCAGACCGTCCCCTAGTTGATCAACAGGAGGTTGTACATATGCTGTTTCTGTCAACAATTGAACCAAGCAGCAACCGACCTAGAAAGAAGAGGCGCCAAAATAAAAGAAAATAGACAATAAAGAGTATGCACACAACAAAAACAAGACTTGTACATTTAACACAGCATATATCACAACCTTAACATGAGCTTCCTGACCCCAGGGCTTTGAATCATCATAATGCTTCATTATTCCCTTCACTTTGCCCGTGTTTTGCTGCTTCAATAGTGTATTTACTCTTTGCCTTAATTTCTTTTGATCTTTGGTCTTTTCCTCTTGCTCAGCAGGATCAGATTCACCTACGGGACCAAGATAATTTTTGGTGTTGTTTTTTTTAGGCTTCGTCTTCTCAAGAAACCTGTGTATTTTGGCCTGATTTGCAACAACAAAAATCAGTCATTGAAAGGCATTTTCGAAATTCTTAATGATTACTATAAAGACAAGAATACCAAAATTATGGAAGACAAGAGTAACCCATATTTTCAGCAGGCCAATGCAAATGAGACATCATACTTTGAAAATTATTCATATATAAAAAACTTAAATAAAGTGGAGACTCGTAGCTGACTCACCTCATGTTCAATTGCTTCTCCAAGCTGAGAAGCTGCCTGCACCACTCTGCAACTACCAGGGCCTCCTGTATTAGTCATCAGCAACGCCATTATCTTGTGCATGGTAATCACAGCCATTTTTTCTGCCGGTAACTGGTCTATATATGGAGCATAATTAGGCTTAAACTTGGCTTCCCTGCAATGTTCCTGCTCCTTAGCAATGGCATCCCGCAAGGGCTCGAACCAGCCCAAGAACAGGGACTTGATGAAAGGCAAATTAGGTGCAAGCTTCTGCTCGCACATGTTCTCCAGAAGCTCCTGGTACTCGGTCGCTGCAGCCTCCCACGCCTCCGTCTCCATCTTGATCTGCCGCCGCTTGAGGGCAATATACTTGCCCGCCCCAATACCATCAATCATCTTCTTCGGTTGCTTCAATCTGACCTGATTCGGCAACTGAGCTTCCCTGTTCATCCGCTCCAGCAATTCGTGCATGTCGTCGGACCCAGATGAGTACTCCTCAGACTCAGTCGTAGATGCAATGGCCTCTGCAGCGGTGGCGTAACCTCTGGCGCCATTGGAGAACCCAGAAAAACCAAAAGGGTTTCTCGAATTCCCAGAGAAGTCGCTCACAAAAATGCCAATTCGACGAATACCCAAATAAGAACGAGTAGTGGTGGCTTCGGTTTCAACAAAAATAGAGCCTTGCAACAATTTCAGAGCCGGAGAGTCGGCTGAGAGAGGATTGAACTTACGGGAAGAAACGCGTTTGGCTAAGTTCCTCCACATGTTCCTGCGGAATGTCGGAGCTCCTGATGAATGGATCGAATGAGGAGAGGAGGCGACAATACGAATACAGAAGCGCCGTCTCTGTCCTGGATTTTCAATTTACGGGTGTGAAGAAAGTTGGGATCTTTTCTGCTAGAATAGATGAATTATTGATTCAGAACTGTGTGGAGAAATTTTGGGGAAGACGAAGTGGATGCGGGCAAGGAAAGCCGCCTATAAACCCTTCTTAAACCTATGACTATGATGATGCCTTTGAGCCCTGTCCTGTTCCTGTGTCGTCCTTCTATTCGGGTTTTAAACCGACTTGCTTGCTCACGGGTCGACCCGTCATACTACCATTATTTGCTTTCACAAATAATTAAGAGAAATTTTTCACTATTCGCAAAATAGAAATTAAATCAGCAATTTCTTTTTTTCCTCCAATAAGGATTTTAAACTTTTCGAGAAGCTCGGAAATTAAAATGGCAGCAAAAACAAAAACAAAAACAAAAAAAAATTTGAAACCAATTAAAAACCTGATTTTAAACTTACATGGTTATGGAGTTCTAAGCTGAAGTTCGTCAACTCTTAATTCTGGAGCTCGCCGAGGTTGAAAAAAGTGAAAGGGTGATTGGCGGCTAAGCGTTAAAGGAGGCCTAGGGTTCTCTTCTTCTATGTGGGCCGCAGCAAAGTTGGACAAACCCAAATGATGTGTCGCAAAACCAGCCCACTACACTTGACTGGAAAAAAAACGGAGTCTTTCAAAAAAAATTATCTAGTCATCGACCTCCTAAAACCGTTTTAACCTCAATCGATGATTTAGTTTAGCGAGAAGAGAAAGGAGCAAAATCGTGTTAATGACTTACTGTTCCACAATTCCTAACCTTGCCATAATACCTAGCCTCTTCAAATCACGATAGCTTCTTCAAAATGTCTCGCTTCTTTACCTATGGCTCTCCGTATAGGTTCGACATTCCAAAAAAAATGTCTTGTAACAAAGTATTTATAACCAAAAAAGAAAACAGAGGCGACGATAGGATGCAACTTTCACCAAAAAGTGAATCAATGTTGTTAGAACGGCCGAGAGAAAAAATAAAATAAAAGAGAAAAAATTGGAAGAGATAAGATCAAAGGAGAGAGAATTGAGAGAGTGTTTCCGAAAATCACGGGTTATGTAGGCTTTCGAACGTCTTTATATATAAATTAGATTAGAGGTAACGATACATATCAGCGAGACACCCTGACCACTAAAAAACAAACACAGAATGCGCTTTTCTGGTTAGTCAGTGGACAATTTCGTTTATAGTTCTTTTTACATAATAGAGGATTATTTTCTCGTTTTGAGAAAGCATGTGACGTGACGGATATCCCTAATAATAGTCTCTACCAAAGATGCTGGAGGGTCCCCTGTTTTGATCATGTTTATAAAGACCTGGGCATCTGACCTGAGGACAATCGATCCCGTTCCCAACGTGACAGTATTGCGAAGTGTTGTACCAATCACACATGTTTTCACAATGATCGGAGACCAACACTCTGTAAGGAGTCCATTCGCTGCAAGACATACGACCCCTCTTGCAGTTAATTTAGCTTTTTTTATTCACAAAACTATGAAATTTTACTTGTTGGAAAACACACTGCTTAATTCTAAATAAATCGATCCAAACATATTTTCTTATTCCGGAAAGGTAAATATTCCTCTTAATCACCCAAATAACGGGGACATACTTGTATATCCTCAATGCCGAGCATCTCCGCCTTTTCAAAAAGTGGTACCTCGAAAAATTATTGGACCTAATTTTTAGAACTCCCGTAATATTCCGGGAATTATGGGAGGGTTCTACCTCAATGTCTAGCTTCAATTCAAAAACCCAGAACAAAAAAGAGACGATAACAAATTATTATAGGTAAAAGTAGAAAGTAGTTCGACAATAATTCAAGTATGGTGACAAAAATTTAGAAGCATAAGATAAACCCACTTATACGACCCTAAAACAATAGTTATGAGCTCATCCTTTCCCTCTTATTGTACAGAATATTTTGCTTAATTACTCCAAGGATCATCCTCGGTTCTAACTTCCGAGGGTTCAATGACTTCAGTTTCAGAAGCTCCTTCAGTGTCAGCTTCCGAGGCGCTATCTTCTACTGACTCTGATCTGCCCCATCTTCCTCCAAGAGCCATTGCCATCATCTCATATATCTTGTTCCCCAACTCAGCTGGACTGTCAGGCTGTGCCATGGATAACAAACAGTCATTCACCATGTCCTCAAAACAAGTACATTAGAAAGATGTTACGGGTTTGTTCTTACAGAGAAACCGCTGGATATCAATGCTGTGTCATATAAAAGGTCCACAGCTCTCTTGGCCTCAGTACTATCAGGTGCATTCTTGCATGCAGCCTGTAGAGAAATATAACACAAATCAAACCATACAGCTTCAGCTTTCATATGTAGTAGGTAGGTTTATATGCAGTAGAATGAACTCACATTCAGGTCTTTGATGATGGGATGATCTGGGTTGATCTCCAATATCCTCCTTCCCCTCATGAACTCCAAACTTGATGTATCTCCAAGAGTCTGTGCTTTCATCAATCTACAAAAGGGAGAGACAAGGCAAAAATCAACAAAAAAGGTTCCTAGTGACGAGATCTGCATTTTATAGATTAAACTGACCTCTCCATATTAGCAGACCATCCAAACTTTCCAGAAACAAGAACACATGGAGATGAGCTTAGACGTTTTGAGACTTGGACCTTAGCCACCTTTTCACCAAGTTGTTGTTTTACCCAATCACACAGAAGAATGAATTCTTGCTGATTTTCCTTATCTTTGACCTCATCCTCATCACCTGTGTTACCATTCATGTCATGACCCAAAATGAATACAACAAATTCATAGCAAGTTCAGGCAAAACAAAATTACTAACCCAGCTCTAAATCTTCCTTGCTGATATCCACAAACTTCTTCTCCTTGTAAGTCTGTAGGTTTTGGATTGCTACTTCATCGATGGGTTCAACTAAATACAGAACCTAAACAAGAAAACCACATCAGTAACCAAAACAATACATCTTTTTGAAGATCCCAAAACACTGTAGGTGATACTAAAGATTTAGTTTGTAGCGATGTCTTCAGAATTAGCAGAAAGCACGAACCTCTATATCTTTCTGAACCAATTTCTCCAAGAAAGGAGCAGTATTGGCACTCTTTAAGCTATCTGTTGCCAGATAATATATGGCATTTTGCTTTTCACCCATGTTCTCCACATAATCATCTAAGCTTCTTAATTCCTCCCCGCTTTTTGATGTGTGAAACCGCAACAGAGGAGTTATGCGCTTGTGATTTCCAGTATCTTCAATGCATCCTAGCTTGACAAACCGGCCAAAGTTTTCCCAAAACTTCTTGTAATCCTGCAAGTGGAATTGAATCAATCAAAAATAGTGATATAGTATTTCCCTAATAAAACTATGAAAAAAGATGAGATTATTTTCACACACCTCTTTATTTTCACTTTCCGCAATATCTTGAATCATGTCAAATGTTTTCCTGACAAGTCTCTTTCTCATTATCCTTACCTGGACACCACAAAAACACAAAGATCACAATATTATTCAATTAGCTGGATAAGCAAAAGGACAATCTTTTGGGCCATGCTAGTTACTACTCCAAGATTTCCTACATGACTTCAGAATAATAAATTAGAGCACATATGTTTTGGCTTGGAAGGAACAGTTGGCTCACTTACAATTCGGCTTTCTTGCAGGATTTCCCTAGAGACATTAAGAGGAAGATCATTTGAGTCCACCACACCTTTCACAAAGCTCAAGTACCGTGGGAACTGCAAATACAACATAAAATTTCTTGAAATATGGAAATTGATATCCAATGCACCTATGCATATAGGTAGTCTAACCATGATAAATAAGTGAAAATATAACTTACATCATGTAGACAGCTAATTAAGAATAGATGGAATAATAATCCCAAAAAAAATAAAATTGGAGAAGCATCACATCGTTCTTTCTATTATTTGGACGTAACAAACAACACCTGATAAATATATCTGAAGTGTGCTTATTTAGTAGGCAGTAAAGGCAGCATTTGCATTACACTTGCTAGTGTCCTATACTGAATTGGGATTTCGAGTGTCATGCATATTTCTCATTTAATATTATGGACTCCGAGAACAAAGGTTGAAGGATGTATAATCAGTAGATGTAAATGTAAGGTATAAAAAATATTGTTATAGGAACCTCACAAACAAATATACAAATGATTGCCATATACAAGCAAAGATTAGATAAATTTAATTAAATTTTAAAAAAAAAATCGAACATGGACCATAATTTAAGAGTTAGAAAAAATCTGTTCAGGTTACAGGTATGTGAGCATAATGTGGAGAATTGAAGAGGCTATTAGACACTATAAATCATGATAATGTCTTAAGAACAGCACTTACCAGTTCACCATCAAAATCATCAGAGATAAACACACGTTTCACATACAAACGTATGTTCTTTGTTTTGGGATTTGCTATATCCTCACTGTTAAGAGGCCCCATTCCTGGGATGTACAGAACGCTTCTAAACTCCACCTCACCCTGCATAGTTTTAGAAGAAAGGTTAAAACTTGAACCTACAATGATATAACCACAGTTCAAAAACATTGCAATACCTCAGTAGTGAAGTGAACATGTGTAAGTGGATCCAAAAACTCATTAAAAGTCTTCTTGTAGAACTCTTCGTATTCTTCTTTTTTAACCTCTTTCGGACTACGCATCTACAAAGAAGAACAAAATTTGTAAATTATATGAGATAGAACCACATAAAGAGAAATTCAAATAATCATCAGGGATTTATGCATTAAAATACTTTCCTTGTACATTTATATGAATGCCGCATACACAACAGAGTTATGTAACAGGACAGGCTAAACTCACCCAAATTGGTTTTGTCTCATTGGCCAGCTCCCAATCCCAATACTTCTCAGTTTTGGTCTTCTTCTTCTTTTCCTTCTCACCCTACAAATCAATATTGAGAAAAAGACTTAAATGACATAATAACACAAAAACAATAGTGCCCACAACAA
>JAYMTN010000460.1:0-16590 GCA_036897425.1 Erodium trifolium
ATTGGGTCTTTCTTCCAGCCACCACTCTTTAGTCGCGTCCCGGTAGATCTCATTCGTTGGTGGTTCTGTGGTCTGACGTCTCTGCACTTGTGATCTGCTTTGCCAGCCAGCGTCTGTTCCATATCGTAGGGCGTGGCTTTGGATGGCTTATTTGGGTTTTCGGATCTCGACAATCCATTGGGTCGCTGGAGCTCGGGAGTTTCTGTTCGACAATGTTTGGTTCTTTAGTGTTCGGCTTGCCGGACTTCATACTTCTAGGGACAGTTATGCTCTTCGAGAACCAATGATGCTTCTTCTTCCCGACCAAAGTTTCTCTGTTGTTCGTTACTCTTGTTGTGGAGTTACGGTGTGATGTCAGCAGCCCTCGCGGTGGAGTGGCAGATATGAGTCACAGAGTTGGTTATGATCACCGAGGTTTTTGGTGTTGCCCACCGATGTAGTTGTCTATGTTGTCGATATGCTGCTCGTGGTGGTGTTTCTCGAGTCTCCGCGCGACACCAGTTGATAAGATGCTCTTTTCACTTCCTTTTCTTACTTAGTCACATGTGGAGACTCTGCTCTTACAGTAGTCCTTGATCTATTCTATCTTCTCTGTTTCCATGTCTATGTTTTGGTGGGGGCTCGTCGATTAAGGTGTTTCCCCCGATGGGTTGTTATTGGTCTTTGGGGCTCTTTTTGAAGTCGACTGGATCTTGCAACTATGGGTTTTAGAGTTTCAGTGGTTTTTGGCCACCCGACTATCTCTGTTGTTCAGCGGTGTTGATCGTCGGTGTCCATTCAACTGTATGAGTTGGTGGGCCCGATGAGATGGAGTGTTTTTTTACAAGTACATGTAATGTTTGTGTGTTTAAAGTGGAGGTCCAAAGTTAGTGAGTTGATTATTTTTTAGTTTCATGGTGAACATATCTAGGTTCTAAACATGTTTTGGGCTTAATGGTTGCAAAAGTCGGATTATAGACCTTTATTATTTTGTGTGCTTCATGGTTGTAAAATTCGGTGTCTAGACTTTTTTTTTATGTTTACTTGTTAAGTGTTTAATGATTGTAAAACCGGGTTATTAGATCTTGATTTGCGCCCTTGTTGTGTTGCTGAGGTTCCGTCCATATGAATGATCTTTCTTTGTATTGGTTCAATCCCTTTAGGATATGTGGTTTAGTTTGAGGCTGAGACTTATTCAGTACCCTATTCCGATCGAAACTAGTTCAGTTTTCATATTTGTATAGATTATGTCTTTGTGTCTCATCTTTCATCATTTGAAATATGAGTTTTTATAAATTTACTTTGCTGATCAGAAAAAAAGAGAGTCAAATTGAGTTTGGTTTCGTCAAGTCTTGGTTCTACAAAAAGTTGTCCAACGCACACTTAAACAACACATGCAATTAGAGCATCAACAATGCGTAGACCCAATCGGTCAAATGTGGTACTAATTTCGTTTCTCTTTCCTTAATATTGCTGTCTAGCGGATTTAGATGTCATATTGGTACTAGACCGAATCATGTCTAATGTGTAATGATCTGCTAAAATAATTACTCGTCATGCCACGTAGCGAGTCAACATTAGATACCATGGATGCATAAACCCGACAATCTGGTCTTACGCGGATTAGTCCCACTGTAGATGCTCTTAGGTTCGATTAAAATTAATTAGATTGTCGACTTAATTTAACTTATAGTTTAGTTCTCTTTATTTAATGGCTAAGCCAAAACTGAAAAAAAGAGGGTACCACGAGATCATAATCCCCGTTCTGTTAGTCACTCAAAGAGGACCAGATGAATAACTGTGATTAAACGGCCAAGATGCTCCGATGGACAGGGAAAAGCTCCGCACGCGTCTCAGCCCAAAGGCCCCATGATCCATCGGAGGTTCCTCTTTCCAGAGGCCGCATCTCTGCGGACAGTGGCCCGGGGACTTTCCTGGGCCCAATAAATGAGCCCATTCACCTCGTCTCGTGGGTTGGTGTTAACCAGCTACCAGATCAACATATATATACAATCTCTAGTCCTTTCTTTTAATCGATGTGGGACTAACAGAGACATGAGCAGTGATTGATTTCCTGAACCATTTCTTCAAGTGTTGAGCCCGTAGGAGCCGGGTTCGGGGGCCCGCCCCAGATGGGCGACAACATCTTCACCCAAGTTTCAAGACATGTATACTGCCTCATCTCATGAAGTGGATAATACCAACAACAACTTGCTCATGCTTCTATACCTCGAGGTCGAAATGCCTTACAATGTTACGCCTAAAAGGAAGATTAACCATTACCAATGCGTATCTTTTATTGATTCATTCTCTCCTTAAACATGCTTGGATGCCTTGAGAAACACAAAATGGCATTCTATTAGGCTGTCTTGAGACTTAGTTATTCGTAACACCAAACCCGATTTTATTTTCTTATGGTTAGTTGGCGAAATACATAGTTGAAGACCAAAGCACATCATTTGGTCGTATATTGTTCGTTCTTGACACTTGCTTATGTGGCAAGGTGAGTGCTCGTGCTCAACACGTGAAAACTCATGGTACTGTGAAGCATCACCATTCCAAGAACTTGGAGAACACACGTAGTTCATGGGGGAGTATGTTGTATGAAGAACCTTCATCTTTATCTTTGTCGGTGAGAATGTGTGTTACAATATAAGGAATAAGCTCTCGGATCGTAACACTAAACATACTAACCCTTCGGAGGATATGACTATTGGTAAGAAATGGTGTTGTGCGGGCTTGTGTTGGGATGTGGTACGAAACAGATGGATGACTATGTTGTAGGAATGAATTTAATCTCTTAATAATAATATGAGCGGTACAACTAGATATATCTTTCAGAAGAAAAAAAAAACTCTATATTTTACTTATCACGTCTACCAAATTTTTGTTTCAATTTTGTTCTTCCAAATAAGAGTTGACACAAATGTAACAAATCCGTTTAAAACTAATTCAATCTCATTATGATAAATGTTCATTTAATTCTCCAATTTTAAACATGGCCTTTCATATCTTATTAAGAGTATTCACGGACGCATCGAGAGTGAGTCGGTTCGTTCGAATCAGTCCTTTTTACAGTTTTTCGGTGTCGGATCTACGGTTTACAGTCGGAAAACAGTCGAATCTTCAATAGCGCGTATTCGACGTCGAAGATTTTGCAGACCATGCTCAAAGTCCATTCGACGGATTCGAGTCGAACTGAATCCAAGCCCAATAAATCGTGGACTGACGCGTGGCGATTCATTAAAGCCAAAAGTTTAATTTCGGCTTTAAATTTCCGAACTAACTCTTTGTCTTCACGCAATTCTTCTTTTTCGCGATTCTTTTGCAAATCTCATCGGCGTTTCTTCGAGTTGTAGCTTTTCACCGGCATTTATTCGACCATGCAAATTCTCCCCGATTTTTCTTCTCGACGACAACTTCACATTGGCGTTTCTTCCACGTTGTAGATTCTCGCCTGCGTTTCTTCGAGCTATAGCTTTTCACCGGCATTTCTTCGACTGTGCAGATTCTCCCCGACGTTTCTTTTAGACGACAACTTCACACTAGCGTTTCTTCCACATTGTAGATTCTCGCCGACGTTTGTTTCTCACATGCATTCTTCGACAATGCAGATTCTCCCCAACCTTTTCTCAATATGAAAAAATGGTCGGGTCCAACAACCTAAAGTACATATCGGGTTTCCAACTCTCTGGTGACGTGTTGCCACCTGCAACTATGACCGACGATATCCCCGTCGAGTTTCAACATGGAGGATGATGTAACTAGGACTACGCCGCCGATTCGCAGCATTAACTAATTGGAGGAGAGGTTTTGAGGCCAATCGGAAGAGTGCGTCTCGTCACCGTCGAAGCAAGAGAAGGTCCTGGCATCCCCCGTGTTCAACCGCTCAAATGCGTATTCGGGTTCATCTTCACCATTCCTCAGTGAGATGACGTACGTTGGCCAACGAGTTCGACAGTCAGCTCGGGCAATACCGGGATGACTATACCTGGAGTGCAGTAACAACGACCTAGGATTCGCATCCGTGTCCCACCACCACTGCCAATGGAGACACAAGGCGAACAATCCGGTCAGAGCCATCCCTACAAAAAATAAACTCAATCAGAGGAGAAATATCGACAATGCCTTGGCCAGAAGCTTGAGGGGCATCGAGAAGCATCTAGAAGGGAAAAAGGAAAGAACAAGGCCTTGGTCAAGAGCTTGAGAAGGATCGAAAAGCACCGCGATCACCACTTTAGCAGCTCAAGAGTCACTTATGCGGGAGTACCGCTTACTCAAAGGGATGTATACCTCCTGCATGGAGCCCGAGGATTTGGTATCCCATCGGCTTTTTTCCAGGGTTTAGCTAAGAGGATTTCAGGGTTGATCTGATACGTTGTTTAATGTTCTTTGATAATACCGCTACGTGAAGTTTGTATTCGACCGTTTTTTACATTAATCAAGTTAACTTAGGTTTCGGGACATTGACTAATTTTATAATTTTATCACACAATGTGAGCAACATTCCACCAGAAAATTAGGCTAGTGAAATAAGATTTAGTCAAACAATCACTTTTATTATTCCCATCATTAGTAAAAATTCCTATCATTTGCAATTTCAATTTGCATTTGAATTGTAATTTTCTACTGTCATTATTTCAATACAAACAACGAAACGCTTCTACATATTTTGACATACATTAAATCACTCCTATATATTCCCATTGTGACTGCAAAAAAACATAAGACTAACGAATCAAGTCCAATTCCGACTAATTTCTAAAAAACAGATTAAAATTTTAATTTTATAATACTAAACATAACATTTAAATATAGCTTTAAGTATTATAATATAAACTTATATGAATTCTATTTTTGACATTTATTTTTAATACAAACTTAAATTAATTATGTAAATTCGTCAAATCCACACAGAAATTCGACAGGTTAATCATGAAGATTGATTGCTGTTAAATTTCATATGCAGTCACTAATCATGATTATTCATCAAATCATGACGTTAGCTAAAAATTGAACAAAAAAGTTAAAAATCTATCGCAAGAAGATAAGATTGAGATGTATTGATGGAAGTTAGAAAATGGAGAGCCAAATTGATCAGATAATTGTAGTCTGAGTTGTTTTAGTCGACATTGTTGTCACTTCCTAACAAAATTATCATCACCTCAATGGCTGATCCCTCAAACATTAAACATACCAAATGAAAAAAAGAAATTAAAACAGAGAGATGGAGATGGAGAGGAGCTCAGAAGGATCCATTGGTATATTCTTAATCACAGAAAATAGATCATAAAATAGGTAGTTTTGAAGCATCACTGCCCTTCTCTCTCTCCATACAATCATTCATAGAAACGAAACACGAATAAGAGAAAATTGAGATCCAGAACCGAAAAATCGATGAGAGACGAACGTAGATTGCTTCTGGATTGAGACTGAGGACAAACTTAAATAGAGGCGATCACCGAAGAGATTAGGGTTTCTGACCATTCGAAATTACTAAATTACCCTGACCCTGTGAACTTTTGTGGAGCTGGTTTGTCACTTCTCCAGGCCCATTATCTTTTTATAATGTTTTCTGTGAGCCCATTGACAGGCCCATGTTCATGTTTTTCAAACTCAACGTGGAGATTAGAAGAGAGCGGCTCTTATTGCTATTTAGAAGAGAATAGAAGAGAATAGAAGAGATTAGAAGAGAGTGTTTCTCACAAAAATCCACATCCCATCATGAAAACTTGTACACTAATTTAAGATTGATAATAGAGTGGCTCTTATTGCTATTTTTATTTCAATCCTACCTTAATTTTTAATCCATTCCATAATTGTTCTTAAACAGATGACATTAAATTTTTTAATAACATAATGTTCATCTTGATCAATCAGACAATTCTGATAAATATTTGAAATTTTCGTTTGTATTATTATATAAAATTTCAATAAGCATATGATTGAATACATATTAATATGAACATGATAAGTGTGAAAGTACCAAGTCTGCATATATAATTGTCCGCAAATATGGAGTATATGTATGTATATGTGCAGCACTGACACATTAATATATACATCTTTGTATTAGAGACCAATGTTGTTAGAAAATAACAAAGCTTAAATCAAAACCTGTTCAAGAGTAAATGTATACTAAAAGCTAATTCATAAAGCACATATGTATTATGTATATAAAAGAGAGTAGTAACTATCTCATGCCTTGGGTTTAATGTCTCTAGAAGCACTCTTCACTTCTTGTTTAACAGCTCTGCTGCAAGCATTGCCTCCATCAGATGCCATTGGTGGCAAACTACTACTGCTGTTGCTGCTGCTCACGGTGTTCTGAACCAGACTGTCCTCGAGAGCGGGGCTTGATGACGACAATGCCTTTCGAGGGGATATGGCAGCAGCAAGGGCTATGGGCATGAGGCAGAGACCTTTGCTTTGGAGGTATTGCATGGCCATGCTCACACTCGATTCCATCAGCTTCACTATTTCTTGCTCGAATGCAATTTGACCAGGATCGTCAACCACTTGACCAGCTGATGGTGATGGTGATAGTGATAAACCATTGGAGGAGCCCTAACAGAGAAGAGACCAAAGGAGAATATATCTGAGAACTCAAGCTTAATATGTCTCTTTAAACAGAATAATCTGAAACTACATTTATTTAATCTAATTATATAGCAAATCTAAACTAAATTCAATATTAGTAACATATATATTTTTTCTAGTAATAAAAGCTTCGGTATATATAAGTTTATAGGGGAAAACGATGTAAAACCTCAGCTTGGCTGTCTGTGATGAGAGGAACGACTGCCCCTGCTGCCCCCAACCTGCTCATGCTCAGTACCTACAAAACATGTTATTAGAACTGCCGGTTTTCAAGGCATATAAGGACATTCAAAATCACAACGCTCCAACTTAAACATATAGAGGGAGTAATGTGTTTTAAAGGGCATTGTATAAAATCTTGGAGATGACCGGATCTCTATAGGGAGTACTGAGGATAAGTGGACATATTGTAACTGGTAGAATTGACTGAGCTAAGCTTAAATGATTGTAACTTATGTACCTTGACCTGAAGCTGAAGAAATTTGACATAATCTATGATCTCATCAAGCATAGATGCCTTGTCGGTCTGCAAAAACAACACAACCTCTATAATGTTTGTGTGCAAATGTGTCTAAATTTGGACTTACGTGTAGAGCCAAGAGAAAGAAATGAAGGCTAATTTCTTTTGGAAAGAAGGGAGCACCTTATTGGAGTTAGGTACAAGTTCTTGCAGATTCTTCATCCTTTCAGCAATTTTCTCCCTTCGAAGCTGAGTCATAAAATAAATAAATAAAATTGGGCATGCCTCGAGCATGAAAATAAACAATCTATATATAGCGCATGACTTACCCTTTCAGCAATACTGTGTGGATCAGTGGCCTGGCCTCGGCGTGCCCTTTGACGAGGCTTTGCAGATCCATTACAGCCACCAGAGTTAGCTGTTGGTGTGGTCTGAAGTTCACATTTAAAAAACCGAGATCACTAGTCTTGTCTAAAATTAAGAGAAACTACAATTTCAAGAGCCACCTGATGCAGAGAATTCAATCCAGCTGATTTCATTGATATCTGGGGTCCAGCAGCAAAGCTAGACACAAAATTACAATCCAAATCTTGTTTTGCCTGTAATACAACACATGAACTATAAATGTAACCGCAACAAATCTTCTTTTCCATCAGAAATAGAATATCTACAAAGTATGAGTAATTAGTCATAATATGATAATCTAGTTCTAACCTTTCTGCTGACTGTTGCAGACAAGCTATCATATTGCATAGCCTTATCAAGTCCAACATACCCATTCATCACAAGATCTGTTCCATTATTCACTTGCTTTCCCGAAAGATCAAAGTCCTGCACTCTCTCTTCTCCCATTACAGGAAAAAGGGAAGAAAAGCTATCATAAGAAGGTGGAGGCCACAACTGGGGAATCAAAGAAAGGGTCTGCAAATCTCTAATGGGCCTTTGAAATTCAGAGGGTTTATCGCCACTGCATCCAACAAGTCCAGACTCCGTAAAGGAAACAGAAACAGATGATCTTGCCATTTCACCAACCACAGGAAGTTGCATTTCAGAACCAAGATGGACAGAACCTAAACCGCTATTGATTGTTCCATTTGGTTCAATGTGGTCATTGCAATTTTGGCCATCTATTTGTAGCTGAGCTGAGAGAAAATCCTGGTCGAGACCATGATCTGGTTCTCCCTTGAGAAGAATAGTTGAAGTATCTTGAGCAGCTAAGCTCTCCAGACTCAAGGGTGAGCTATATTTGTCCTCCTCATCCAATCCAAATGAATTGGGAAGCAGCCCGCTTATCTGATCAGATTCACCAGAACCCCAATATGAACTTTCTTTTCCATTGACACCAGACCAGGTTGCAGAAGATAAAAAATGATCGAGGTAGTCATCCATTGTCAATCACCTAGCAGATTGGAACTCACAGGATCAGCTAGTAATAAAATATCCCTCAGATTCTTCGATTTCTCTGATGTTCTTTGCTTATCTTGCACAACTGTACTGACTGTAACAAATATCATTATTCAGCACATAAGCTAACAAAAAATTAATCCGATCCTACTTTACAAATATGTCCCCAATAAATGAAATTCTCTACTTGAGCCTTTGAAATCAATTTTCCTTACAACCAAGTTTGGGGATAATAAAAGGAAATTACTCAAAAATAAGTTATAGAACCTTGTTACCCAGAAACCCTTTTGAAAGAGCAAGACCCAGTTGACATTTATCAGCAAACCAAACACAAATCTCATGAAAAAAAGATCATCAAGCCTCTAAAGGTCAGCTCAAGCTGGGCTTAATCATAATCCTAGAAAAATCAATCATTTCCCATATACCCAAAATGGGAAATGATTGAAAATGGGTCCTGCAAGTGGGGTTAAGAACTAATCTCACCAGTACAGCCCTAAAGGTACCCAAAAAGAAGCAATTTTTAACAATGATCGGAACTTTTTGATTGAACCCATTAATCAGATGTTACTATAAGGAGTAAGGAGGATGAAAGAGAAGAGAGTTGCTTACTTGCAGAGAAGAGCCCAAGAGGAGAGTTGTTGAAGTAGCAGGAACTGTAAAATCAGCAGAGAGCAGAGCTTCTCTCGTCATCAGCAGCAGGAGCATCTAAAACAAAAATTAAATGAATAAATAAAAAATACAAAAGAGCTGCACAAGCAACAAAAGAGGTTTAGCTTTTGACTAGAAACCGTTCCTTCATTTAATTATTTATTATTTTTCAAAACAATGTCGTTTTCGATCTAATTGTTTATCATTAAATCCATGATTTTTTTTTTGGTAATTTGATGTTGAAAATTGCTGCCGTGTTCTCCGGTGATTGGGACACGTCACCAGATTCCGTTGTTCCGTTCCGTTTCTTCTGCTTCTTTTCTGTTTTTGTTCCTTTTTTATGAGTTTGCTCGGACGTTTCAATCAGCTTTTTTAATATTATTTTATAATTAAATTGTATTTGTCGTCGCATGGGCTCCCCTGCGAGCTATGAGATTACGATCTTGACCTCAAAAAGGAAAGACCCCGATGGTTGAAAGTGGGGGCAGTTTCGTCAATGCGTTGAATAAGAAGTTCCATCCCCCCGGATAAGGCGGAGAGGTTTCGGTTCTTCTTAGGTTAGTGGCTCTGTTTATTAATTGAAAATTACTTCATTAACCTTAGTTCATTATTTTAATTTCTATTTTAAGTAAATAAGCTACGTGAGGATGAGACTTGGTCTTGCCTATTAGAATTGGATTCTAAATCTGTGACCTTTCCTTTATCCGTAAGTTTATAGTTCTGAATTTAAGCAACGGTTTGGGTTAAGATGATTGCTTGAGTCAACCTTCTAAAAGACGTATCATTGTTTATTTGTTTTGTTAATGATTGATTAATTAGACCATGAACAAATCAATCTATATAAACCCCTATGTATCTACAAGTATTGTTATTTTCTAACCAAAATCCCTAAAATATGAAAACATTTAAGTTAAATATTGAATTAGAGTTAAAGAAAGTCAACGGGGATTACCTACTTTGGGGTATGGCTAAGAATCGGATGCCACCGAGAACATGATTGATGGTTCCATTTCTAACTTTTAAGTCATGGAAATTCTTATGATATTCCCATCACATGACACATGGTATGTTTTTCTTCTTCTCTTCTTTTAAGTTCACTATCTTTTTCTTCTCACTTAAATTGCTAAAATAATCCATATACAGTACATTGTTTTTTCAAGTTATCGGGCCAACACGTAGTTTTATTTATTTATTTACAAGTTATTATAAGTTTAAGGGATAATTACAAAAAATACAGTGAAATATTCATTTTTTGTAACATGAAGCTTTCTTCTTGATAATTACAAAAAATGTACCTTAAACTTGTCATTTTGTTGCAATTTGTATAAAAACATTTATTTTGTCCTTACAAAATAATAAGTAAGAAACAAAAAAAAAAATCAATTTTTCATAAGCCTTTCATTTTCTTATTTGTTTTTTATACTGTTTGAGTGTACATAAGAATAAGAAATTTAAAGATGTGTGAATTTAGATTTTTTGTTTTTTAATAATTATTTTAAATTTTAAGAATAAAATTGTTATTTTAAAACAAATTTATACAAAACACGATAAATAAATAAATAAATAAATAAATAAAACAAGTTTGTGACACTTTTTTATGATTATCAAGTGGTAAAAAGTGAATACCTCGTGCAATATCAGTAAGTTTAATCCCCATACAGTGAGATTTGAAGCAGGAACTAGCACTGCAGATTTAAAAACAAGTCTCTGAGAGCAGCATACACAAAGTAAGATACTTTTCAAACTTCAGAACATGGCTTATCAGTTAATTACTCGTTGATATTGGATGAAGCTTCTGAACTTGTACTTGCAACGAGCATTGATATGATCACTAATGGCAAGTTCTTTTCTTTGCAAAGTGCCAGGTCTTACCATAAATAAAAAAAAGTGACTCTAAGCTTGAGATGCTCTTATTTTCACATTTACATAGTCATAAGTTCCACGGCTTGCTGAAGCAATTCACTACACCAGTACATACACGTCACTTATATTAACCCTTAAACAGTTAAACCCAATTATAGAAGATATATATATACACGATTTCATTTATTAGGAACTTACATTTCCAACTTTGTTTCATCTTGTTTGTATTAGGAACCCAATATGCCTTGTTTCTGTCTACTTTTGGCTTCAATGGTATTGCTCCCTCTTGGTCCTTTACTTGCTGACTCCTATGCCACCATGCCATGCAGAGGAGAGTTCTGCTTTGCTCCGATTCAAGGATAGCTTTGTCATTGACTGCTCCGATCCCCCTAAAAACCTCTCATGGAATCCCCGTGGCGATTGTTGCTCTTGGGAGGGTGTGGATTGTGATGGTGATGGTCATGTGATCGGCCTATACATCAGCCGCAGTTGTCTCTTTGGGCCAATCCACTCCAATAGCAGTCTGTTCGAGCTCAAGCATCTTCAGCGGCTCAGCCTGGCAGAAAACAACTTCAACCACTCTCCCATCCCACCTGAATTAGCCCTTCTTTCCACCACCCTTACCCATCTTGACCTTTCCTGGTCCTATTTTGCCGGCCATATCCCATCTGAAATTTCCATGCTTTCTAAATTAGTTTTCCTTCGCTTGGGTTCGAATGTTGAGCCTTCCTCTTCAACAAGCTACTTACAACTCAAAAAGCCCATCTTTACAAGTTTGGTTCAAAATTTGACCAAGCTTCAAGTTCTTGTACTTAGCTTTGTGAACATATCATCCACAGTACCCAATACCTTGTCCAACTTATCTTCGCTGTCCGTTCTCTATTTGAAGCACTGCAATCTGGTAGGTGAGTTTCCATCCAGTGTCTTCTTGTTGCCCAACCTGGTGAATATCAGCATACGGTATAATGAAGAGTTGACTGGTCATTTGCCTCACTTTAATCAGAGTCAGCTCAAGTTACTTAAACTTAGTCACACAAGCTTCTCAGGTGAGTTACCTGATTCAATCCAAAACCTCCCTTCTTTGAGAGACTTAGATGTTAGCAAGTGCTATTTCTCTGGACCGATTCCATCTTCACTAGGAAACCTCACCAATCTCACCTATCTAGATCTTGGATCTAACCTTTTGCAAGGTCCTGTTCAAAATTCACTTTTCTCTAGACTTGTCAATTTAAAAATCCTATTCCTATCTGGTAATAACTTTAGGGGATCTCTTCCCAGTCCACCCCCATCCATCACCATCTATAGTGTCAGAAACAGTCAACAGACAGGTGAAATACCCGCACTCTTGTGCAATTTGAGCTCGCTCGTCCAACTTGAGTTACAACATAATGATTTAAGCGGGCAGCTTCCTCGTTGTCTGAGCAACATGAGTGATTTGTCCCAACTAACCATCAACGACAATAGTTTCTCTGGCACCATTCCTGATATGTGTACAAACAGGGCTAGCATATTGGAGGGAATGGATTTAAGTCAAAATCAACTGCAAGGGAAGATTCCGAGATCATTAGCCAATTGCAGCATGTTGAGAGGCATTGATGTTGGCCGCAATGCAATCAATGATACGTTCCCCCTTTGGATGGGGAATCTTCAAGGGTTGCAGCTCCTCATTCTTCGATCAAACAGATTTCATGGTCCAATACTCGAGAGTTCTGCTACTCCAAACAGTTCTTGGTTTCCAAATTTGAGAATCATTGACCTTTCTCACAATGGATTTTCTGGTCTTCTGCCTTCTGCATTGTTCTGTAAGTGGAAAGCCATGAAGAATTCCAATCCAATCAACTTCACTTACATGCGGACAAATGAAACCTTTGGCGACACCATATTCTTTAATGCTTTCTCAATGACTTTGGCAAACAAGGGCAGTGAACTGGAATACAGAAAGATACCAGATAATTTAGCAGCGATTGATTTCTCCAGCAACAACTTCGATGGAGAGGTTCCAGAGTCCATTGGCAATCTCAAAGGTCTGTATGTGTTGAACCTCTCCAATAATCACTTAAGAGGTCCCATCCCTTATCCTCTGGCAAACCTAACTGTGCTGGAGTCTCTGGATCTCTCTAACAACAAGCTTTCAGGAGAAATTCCGCAACAACTGGCCCAGCTCAATTATCTTGCATACTTGAATCTCTCCCACAACAATCTTGTGGGGAAAGTTCCGCGAGGGAAGCAGTTTGATACATTTTCAGATAGCTCGTTTGATGGGAATTCGGGACTATGTGGAGAGCTTTTGACGACCAAAAGATGTAGAGGTTTAGCACCACCATCCTCAGCGCCCGTATGTTCTGAAAATTGCGAGGATGTTGAGTCATCGTTTCCATCCAAGTCAGATTGGATAGGGATGATAATGGGGTATGTTGGAGGACTGGTAGTTGGCGTTGTTGTTGGGAACACAATCATGACAAAGAAACCAAAATGGTTAGTCAAACTGTTTGGAAAAAAGATGCAACCACGAACAAGGAGAGGAAAAAGGAGCTGCAGAAATTGAGGTGAAAGTGTTCGGTGAATACTGTTGCTTGTAGTAGGATTATTCCATGTTCAAATAAGCTTTCAAGTTGTATTATTTTGCTTTTCTGCTTTTCAGTTGATCAAGTATGTATAATGTGTTAGCAATAAGCTAGTCGTGGTTGCTCAAGAATTACTTGGGCAATAAGTTATAAGACTTTAGGTAATATTCGGTTTAGGTAATTGATTAGGAAATAGTTAATAAGGTAGCTTGGATAGCAAGAAATCCCCACATATACAGTGTGTTTTTTAGATTAAAAAATCGTCGAGAGTGTATTAAGACGAGGTTGTGTTAATAAAGTTACCCATGCTTTCAATCCCCGTGCAGCAAGACTTGAAGCAGGAACTAGCATTGCAGATTTATGAACAAGTCTCTGAGAGCAGCATACAAGGGTTGTGCAGCTTTTGGCCTCTCCACTTGATCAAGTAAAATATTGGCTGTGGTGAGATAGGGGTCACCATAGAAGCATACATTGATGTCTTTCCTTGTTGCTACTATGTTCCCTTCAAGTGAAACTCCCACAAATGCACCTATTACAAATCAGTCATGTAAAACATAACTCAAACATCCCAGGTTATGATATACAAATTCACAGGTTTTAATAAACGGCGGTATAAGATAGAGCACCTTTGCTACAACTATAAGTATAGCACATTCCTGAACCTTGGTCTCCAGCTCGAACTCTCCCAACAGGTCCTGCTGCAGCACTGCAACCAGCACCAAGAGAAAAATGCACACGACTGCAAAACGTCTTCACAGCTTTCAAATCGTGGAGCACAATTATGAAGTCCATAAGTTCACCCCCAATCTTCAGACCCAAAAGCAAATATTGAAAAAATTGTCAACCTCAGTACTCAGTATGTCATAATGAAACAAAAGGAAGAAATTAAACTTATCCCAACGCAAGCATACGTCATATATTAATTTATCAAAGTTAGTGCCTAGATACTAAATGCACACGACTAAATCAAGTGTATCAAAGCACTTGGTGGAGCACCAACCGTTTTTTTATTCTTAAATAACTTTTTCCGATTGATGTATCAAGCTAGCGCTCCCTTATATACAAGAGAGCTCTAAATTTTAGCGACCCTTCCCTTGAGAGAGGCCCAACAAGGGCTGAATAGAGACAAGCCCAACAGAAGTTGGGAAGAAACAAATATAGAGTGAGATACTGTAACTTTGGTAAAATGTATTATAAAAAAATATTGGCCCGCAATAATATGTTTACCTGAGCACCCCATCCTAAACCAGCAGACATTATAGCTGACGGGGCAGACCATGACCCATCAGATTTTCGTGCAATGACCAAACCAGTGCCGAGTTTGTATGCAACCACCACACCAGCCTTAGCAACTGTGAGAATTGCTAGGCCTTTGGCTCCTTTCAAAATGGAGGAGGGAATCGACCTCTCAGGATTAAACCTAGCAATCTGTGAATTTCATTAAATCGCACATATAAGTGTTAGAGAAGAACTTTCCTGAAATATGAATTAAACATGAAATACAGATAATGTAGGGAAGAATATATAGATCGTGAATATGAAATACAAATTTTCTCGGGTATCAGAATCATACTTGGGTGTAATTTCTCAATGTACTGGAAGCTTTGTAGATCTCATGTTCCATGGACATACCAACCGGAAGATTCAGCCATCCTCTCATACTTGTCCAATCCATCACATCGTGTTTTGCTACTTGCACAGCATTGCTAATGGAATTAACAAGAATAGGCTGTAATGGATCAAGCCTATCATAACAGGCATCACACACCCTCTGTGGATTTCTTTCCCTAAACTTAACAGGTAAAAGGCACATCCCCTTGCTACATGCCCTGCAGAATATCCCTCCACAAAACCGACAATGATGTCTACCACGAGTGATTGCAGTGAAAGGAGACCTACACTGCATACATGTTTTAGTAGAGCTATCAGGAAGCCACTCTGGTGGTTCAGTCTCCAATACCTCTTTGTAATGAATATAATCGATCTTGGTGGGCTCCAGAAGTGGCGGTGCATTAGGCATGCAAACAGAGGAGTGCAAATAGGTATCCCCGTTCTCTTCAGATCCAAGGAATTCAACATCTGAACTGGGGAGTTGATGATCTGGAGAACCACTCGGAGCTTTGTTCTGTCCACTCAAAATGGCGAACATCCCACTCATAACATTTCTCAAATTCACTTCCGGAGGATCATCAGTTTGCTCAGGATTACAAGCATCATCACTTGAATCATAATCTTCATCAACAGGATTATCATCTTCATACAAGAACTGATCTGGGTATCCTTGCTTGAATGTGTTTGAGCCTAACCGAGAAGTACTATTGACTTCTGGGTCTGTCCACATAGAATCAGCAAAATCATCTTCATATCACATTTTGTTGTCATCTTTTTCAGCTTTGAAAAGAGAAGGATACAAAACCCCCCTTTCATAGTTTTTCATGCTTTAAACCTTATGCCGTCAACAGTCTAAGTTTGTAGGGCTGCAATCAGAATAAAGATTCACCGTGACATTCCCAAAAGGTAAAATAAAAGAGAAGTTTGCAAGTACAAGTACTAAAATTAAATTCAAGGTTCTGCATATTGACAGTTCATGTAATTATTATTTTTAAAATCTTAACCATACGGGTTTACAATTTACATTTTAATGTTGAGTTTACAATTGAGTGTATGCTAACCAAAACAAGACCAGATAAACCCTAAATACTCAGCCCCAAAAGAGCCCCTTTCAACGTTCTACAGCTTAAAACCTAAAAGCACCAACATATACAGTAATCCAAAGACTTTGCTACTTAAAATTGAAATCTAAGATAAACATGATCCATCCATACACAGATACAGAAGGAAGTTGCAGATTAAGTTTCGAATTTCCCTTTGTCGAAAGGTTAGCTCATCTCGACAAAACCGAAATTAAAACTGAGAACAAAACCCTAATATGTATGAATAAAATTGGTTAAACTATACGACTTAATCTTGTAATTAACTATTATAATAATGGTTATCTTACATAAGCTATAAAAGCAAAGTTATCACAGATTTATCATATACAAATGTATGGTACAAAGTTTCACGTATTAC
>JAYMTN010000461.1:0-16580 GCA_036897425.1 Erodium trifolium
GCATGCTCAACTCAGACGGCGTATTCAGCACTGCTTCTTGGCTACTTATGGGGCAACAATCGATGATCTTGTCTCTTATTTTTCTGCGTTATGTTTTATTCTCTGTAAGCCCATCTGTCATATTCCAAACCACGTTCTGTGGTTCACCAGTCTTAGAGTCCGTTGTAGCGGTATCCATTGTGGATCGTTACCATATAGTGGCTCTTCTATTTGTGGTCAAGGGGTTTCCCTTGGCGCACTACTTCTGTCTTATGAATTAATAATAAAGTTTCACTATTTAACAAAAAAAAGATTGATTTATGATTAATACTATTTTAAGATTAAAATAACCGAAATGTTGGAGATATGATTTTCACCTTTAGACTGAACCGAAAGTTCTACCAAATACTTAAGAGGGAAAAACATTACGATGATAAGTTTTATGGATGAGATGTTAAATTTAGATGTAGCATCCCATAGACGTGAGATATAGATCAATACAAAGATGTTGAAAGTAAGATTGTGTATAATAAACTGAAATCAGTAAAATCAATCGAGATCGAATGATGTCGACGTGAACAATGTAATACCATTTATGTTTTCCTGACATTTGGTTCGATATGTATCATTATTTTTAAATTATATGAAATGGCCCTGAATAGTCGGGCTTATTTAATAAAGTAAAAAAATCCCATCATCAGGTCTTCTCTATTCTCCCATCTTTTAGGCGATGAAGATGTTATCATGTTGTTTATCAGATCTTGCCTATTTTACTACTTTGTCTTCGTCTTCTTCGTTGGATGTTGTTACTTGATCTTTCTCGTTCTCGCCTCCTTTAAATGAAGAAGATGTTGTCACATGGTCTTTTTCATTGTCGGGCGTATCCCAATTTATCATAAACTAGAATACTTCGGCATAGTAGGTTTTCCAATACAACTCCTTCATTTTGCGAACGTCTCTATGGTCTCTCTCTAGACTGTCCAGTGTCGCTAGTAACTCGACACGTTCATTGTACTTATACATATATCGTGTAGAGCTTCTGTAGCTTGTCCTGATGTAGGCCTCAACTCTCCATGAAAAGTGTGTCCTTCTTCATAGACTATGGTGTGGTATTTTTTGAATGTGACGAAGATGATCTGTCCTTTCTGGCCTCGTATATTCTCCTTCCACCAGTCCACATTGTGGAAGTGCGTCATCCACATGTAAGATTACATGACTTTTTTCGTTCTTGGGTTCCTGTGTAACTTGCCAAGTATTGCAACATGACATGCTTGTGCACCAGTACGCCTATAGTGTGTTGTTCACTCATGTTTAATAGGAGTAGATACGCCTCTTCTGAAAAATGACTGTAGTGGTCATTGTCTAGCTTGAATGTGGTGAGGAAAAGCGCTTCAAGTTGTGAGGGGGGCATTTGATAGGCATAGAGACTACACTATATTTGGCAAGATATACCTTCAGGAAATTGTGTCGTGCATGGGAACTCCTTTTAACCAATACCTTCTCAAGGATCATTTCCTTGAGGCCTTGTGGCAGATTTTGGACCATCTGCTCTATCATCTCTTGTGGAGACTTCCCTGGGTTCATCATGTAGACTTCTGGGATGGCGGTCCAGTCGGATGGTTGGGCTTTAGATGGTTGGGCCTTCAGTAGGCTCAGACCATACAAGTCAACGATCTCCAAGTCTTCATCATCTTCTTATGGGTCAATGTCCGGTTCTACTCCCATAACTAGGATAGTATCCTTAGTGGCTTCATCATCCAGTGAGAATATGAACTCTACGTCCACACCTATGAGGTCTTCAATCTTTGATAGACGGCCCCTAAAGTTCCGTCTCTTTTGTTCATCTGGATATTGGTTGGCGTAGTGACGTTTCTTCTTGCAGATATATCACCTATCTGACTTTTTAGGCACTTTCTTTTCTCCTAAGGAACTTCCATTCTTTGTCTTTCGGGAGGTTCGTAAACCCCCCATTCTTCTGAGAGGATCTCATTGAGAGCAGCTTCATATCTCCTCTCTACACTTGATAGAGAGTTTATAGCGATCACGGGCTTTCTCTAGCAGCTTTCCTTGTTCTTGAAGTTGCTTGAAGAACTTCTCCTGGTTGCACAACTTATCTAATGCTGCTATGGAAATTTGGTACAATTCTCCAATCGTTGTCGTGTTCAACGTCACACTGGTGTATAATAACATCCTGGCAGTCTCATTCCCCAATGGCTGATGAAAAGAGTTCAAGTACACTTGTTTAAGATTGACGTCATTGATCCCTCCGAGGGCATAGATACACTTTGACATGCGCTTGTAATGCCCTTCCATGTCCTTCCTCTTGAACGAGAAACACTTCATAGAGAGAAACTCTTCTCTCGCTTGTGTGGTGTAGTGCTCCCACGCTACCAAGAATTCATTATGAATTTAGGATATTACTTCATCCACGTATTGTAATTGGTGCACCTGCATCTTCTTGTAGGATCCAAGACTGATCCACCATTATCTCAAGCGGCCATGAAGTCTCGAGACCAGCTTGTCTATGATTGTTGGGAGACTACTTCCTGGTTGTAGCATCATTCTATGCATTAGGCATGCATTTCGAACAACTTGTCCCACCACTTTGAGGGGGTGATGTTGTCAAGAGAAAAACCATGGATTGGTTCACTCTTGCTCTATGAGACCCATCCAGATGATGGTCTGTTCCGCTGATGCTTGTATCCTGTTTCTGAAGGATCTCAACATCGCTCACTTCTTCTTCGATCGTTGGTTCTGCCATCATGAAACTGGGAATGTAGACCTCTTCTTCTTCCTCGGAATCTTCTGGCGTGTCGTCCTTCTAAACCATTATGCTTGGTCGAGTAGGTTTTTCGGCCTGGCTTGCAACTTTCTTGAGGAAAGTTGATATTGGGTTGTCATGCTCAACCATGAATTGGGAGCCAGCATCTTCCGACCGGGACTTGGGTGGATCTTACTGTGGTTCATGTGAAGCCTTCTTCTCCACTGGAGCATGCCTCTTTCTTGAAAGGTGTTCTTGGATCTTCCTAGTTGGGAGAAAAGAAGATGAGCTGGACGGATTCGGCTCGTGAGACATGATTAGAGGCTGCGATTGAGCGACCACAGACGGTGTATACACTGGATATGGATTGAACATGTTCTGCGTGAAGCTTAGAACCCGCGATTGTCTTGCAATGACATCATATTGGACCTTCAGGAACTTCGATTCTGCTTCCTTCTTGCCAAATAGCTCGAAAGCTTCTCTTGAAGCGATGCATGCCAACTGCATGAGTTCATATTGTCGTGACTTCATCTTCTTCTGCATTTCTCTAATGATCTCGTCTATGCCACTGACCCTCTGGTCAATTCTTCTCAACATGCGGTTTTGAACCACCATGTTCTCCGACTTCCAGTTAAGAGTTTTCTCTGCAACACTTATTTGTTTGGTTGAACCGTCTGCGTTCCTGAAATTTGGAGTCTTGATCTTATAGGCATGCTTGAAGTTCTCCTGGTTGTACTCTTGAGGAGGAAACTCTGGCTTCTAGGATGAAGTCGGCCCAAACATATAAAACTCTTTGGGGTTCTCCTAAGGCCTCTTAGAGAAGCGATCGAATACCCACCTGTACACACCCCTACATGATACTATTAGATTTTCAAATTTATTTTTAGCCCCCCTCTCATTTTTGTAACCTCCTCGGAAGGGGCAATTTTCAAAATGGTCTTTCTAACTCTTTGCTATCTAACTTTCGTTTTAAAAATCGTTATAAAATAACTTTATTTTTAGTGAAATCTCGATTTATCCTTAATGAAACTCAAAACGGGATACGCATTTTTCCAGATCTGGGTCTCAATTGGACTCCGATCTGAAAGAAAAACTAAAATATCTGAATTTCATTAAAAGTGAAATTGTAACTTCTTCAAAATATTAGAAAAAAAAAAAGATACCATCCCAAAGAGTTAGAAAAAAATAGGCTTTTTTTCACAATTTACCCTTCTCGGGAGCTGATCTTCCCGGTCGCGGCCATGGACGACGACCCAGAGCACACGGTATGTCCTCGTAGAATCAAGTTTATGACATAGAGTTCGAGATCTGTGTTATTGCAATTCGATTTGTGTTTTGTGTGTAGCGATCTAGGTTTGCCCTTTTTTACTGATTTAGTCCTGTCTGTGATTGTCATTTCGATGGAGCAGAATTGATTCACATATAGAGTTTCTGATTTCACTTTGACCTTGTGTTCTAAAAGTTTAGTTGTAGTTGACTTTTTCTCTGATCGATTATTAGCTCTAGCTTTGGATTTTGGACGCCGCCGCAGAAACGGAGCACGCCGTGGAAGATGCGAGGAGTTTGCCGGAGGCTTTTCTGGCTTCAGTTTTAACCGTTTCCATATTGCTTCTCTGCTTAGCACAACTTAATTTCTTGGGTTTTTCGTTGTTGTACATTGCTTAGCTTAACCTATATTTATATGAACACACACAATTTATATGGGGTTGATCTCTTTCTGCATTGAAGGGTCTTAATTCATCTGTGTTTATAGTTTAGATTTAGTTCATATTTGTATTAGGCTTCGTATTAGTCCAGTTGGTTAAAATTGTTTAACCCTTTGATTATAGGGGGTTTTAGATCTCTTTTTCATCAAACAGTCCACAACTAATTCTGTCCACTGGCCTCTTTGATTGCAACGGTGCTGCTTCGTGGCTATGTAGGTGAGTAGGGTTCCTCAGGAGGATCATCCGAAAGATGAAGAATACGTACTGCTCGATCTTGACTGTGTCTATGGGCTCATTGACCTCTTACCCAACACTCCTTACGTGCTCTCTGTAAGTTGTCTGTTTCCCCTCTTCTCTGATTCACCATTTACCAAAAATTTCAATACCCATATAGATATTATAGCTTGAGAAGTTATGTTTACCCAACAGAACTGAACTTTTCTGCTGGATTTGCAGTTTGAGCCAGTTTCGTGAATGAAATTTCGAACTTATCTGTGTTTATTTTGATATATTGTAGGGTCTGGACACTACGAACCCAGTGTTGACTATAGATAACAAGTTAAAGCTGGTAAGTGAATTCCTGCCAATGTGAATGGAGCTTTATTTTTCTTAGTTGATTAGTAAGTGTTGAGTGTCAATTTGTGTCCTGCTTGTTCCATATTCAGTTCCAAATTTCAACTGAAAGATGAGCCGTTGTGTATATTTACTGCACTTGAATAGGTTTATTTATTTTGGTTTGAACTTGCATAAAATCATTTCTCTTTCTCAAATCAGTACTCTCAGAATTCTATAACGTAGGTATAACACGTAAATCATTTGTGAAATTATTTTTCAAAGCATAAAATAGTTACCTCACCTTGCATACTTGACAGATTGGACAATACGAAGAAACAATTGGGACTTGCGTTGTTTTAACAGAAGATGGTAAGTAACATGTCTGTTTTTCAGTCGAATCATTGATCTGAATATCCGTTCCTTTTGATTTCTTGGTAGTAAAACAACCTCTCTATGCAGATTCAGAACCTGTGGGTCATGAAGAGACAGGACCATCAGAAGCTAACCTGTTCAGTGGAATGCGCATTATTGATCCAAATCAAGCTCAGAGTAAGCAAGTGAAGCCTATCACTTGTCTCCATAAGATTTTAAAGTTTAGATTATTAGCTGATGATAAGGTTGAAGATGTAACTTCTGAACCAGATGATTCAAATGTTAATGTGAAAACAGATCAACAGAACTCTGATATTTGAACACTTTTTTACGGGTGCTTATTGTTTATAACTTTGTATTGGATGATGGATATCGAGCATATTCATTGGATGGGTACTTCCAATATCCATAAAATGTGCATATGTTTTTTGTAACCATAATGCAATGTTTGTTATACTGAGTAGAGATATTCATCCAAATTCAGAAGTTATAACAAATTTTGATTTCATGCACAAAAGTAGTACCACAAATCCAGGGTTGCTCACTAGTTATTTAACGGGAATGGGGTGTCGGTAATGCCTTTATCGATATTGGCACTAACACCTAATAAATCCTTCCGGTTTGTCATCGGTGAATTCCATCCGATTTCTGGTTATCTAACCCGCGAAATGAACAACGAGCACAAGACGAGGAGCATGGTGACCACACGAATGACGACCATCAGTGAGCATGGAAGGTCTAGTTACAATTCCAACTCCATTTTTTCCGACCAAAAAGAGAGAGGAGGATTTGTGAGGAAAAATAAAGATTGAGGCATGAGAGGCGGGAGATGAGGTGTGGTTTCTAGGTCATAACTTCATCTTCAAGCTCTGCTTCTTAACTACACTTTCAATTTCAAACCTTGATTCTAAACCTTCGTCTTTATCGATTATAAGTATAGAGCGGTGGTGTCGGTTTTTTCGGTTAATCGGAAACTTATGCATCCTATCACCGAGTTTCGGTACGAAACACTCATGTTGTGAAAATTCATCTCCAACGCCTCCATCGACTGAGTTAAAATCCTACATCGTAGAAGTTAGTCATTTTTTTCATTGCAATGCTGAAAATGATCAATCCTACTCAAATATGTTTTTCTTTCTTAATCGGTGTTATGTCAGTCTTGCATTAATGTCACCTAATACATATAATATGGGATAAAACCCTTACATTCGAGATCATAGTTTGCGACCCCCATCAAAGGCAGGTGTACCGACATTTTAAGGCAACTAACAAATTCTTGGTAGGCAACCTAGTAGGATAAGAACAAAACCAATTGTCGGGACCAAATAAGCATGAGAAAGGAGCTAAAATTTCTAATGGGTGGTTGTATTGAGCTGCCGAGGTGCTACTGGGTACCCCTCCTCGAGGAACATGAGTCGAGCATACATGTCACTCCCTAGGCCGAAAGAGCGTTCCGCCGCCCTCCGACCGTCACCAACACCAATAATGGCTCCTAACGAGGCTGCTTGGCAGACCTCATTGATGAACCAGACAATGAAGTATGACGGTCGTCCTTCACGTCTGGGTCGATGTACAGAAGTTCGAAAACTCTTTTCTTCAGTCGATCCGTCAATGCATGAACCCTCTTGGCCTTTTCCCTTGCCAGGTCCTCAGAGTTTTTGAACCTTCATTAAACCGGTGGTACCCCAGCCTTGCCTCTCTTTGATGTCGAGGGCCAGGGTTCTCGAAAAACGTACTCATTGGTGAGGGTGGTAGTGCAGGAGGCAATGGGGAGCTAACAACGATAGCAACAATGGAGGAAGAGGCAGTGGTGGCAGGGGTGTTCAGAGTGATAGGATGAGCTTTGTCGATAGTAGCAGGGATATCTAGGATTATAGCTGGGAGGTCCGGGGAGGTGGTTGAGGGGTAGAGTATGGTGGAAGAGGTGCAGTATTATGTTCGCACCTTTCCCATATCAGATGCTTCCCGACCTCCTCGTACCCCGAGGGAACACATATTGGAACTGGAATTTTTAGGCAAGACTATGGACCGAGGAACAATCGATCTCCGGGGCGAGGATCCAGATCAAGTTGCTGTCGGGGATGGTGACTGAAGAGAAGGCTCGGGACCCCCCGACGATACCATTAGCCACTATTGGCGGCGAAAGCAGGAAGTGAGCTTTTTTTGTAGCATGAATCTCCTGCTCCTATCGGAGTGGCGGTGGAGACACCTCCCAATCTGTGCGAAGAAACTCGTCCACCCAAAATCCCGCCAGAGCTCGCAAAGATGCATCATAACGGATGACATGGAGCTCTCCACCCGGGATAACCGTCATGTAGGCATGGTTGAGATGATCGAGCCACCCACAACGAAGACAAAAATTCGGCTGCTTTTCATACTGTAGACGGACCGTGATGGGCTCCCGACAGCCTCGAATTGAAACCAAAACTAACTTCAGATAGGCTTGGTAACATCAATCTCCACACGAAGCCACATGAATTCCCCCTGCCCCTGCCCCTATAGGCACCTCTGTGCCTAGCGGCGTGCCGATATAGGTCCGCACTTGGGACGTCCTGGCCTCCGTAGAGATGTCAAACATCCGAATCGAGATGCACCTCGTCCGGAAGAGCAGAAAATACAATTGAGTATGGTGTGGCATCGACATGAAAAGAAGGACCAACTCATAAATGTTCAAGTCTCTCGGTCCCGGATGTCCTCCAACGTCTCTCGAAGGAGAGGTCGAAGGAGGAGAACCAAACAACTTCTTGGGGATGACAACAATAACGGTGAACCGTTTACAAGAACAACCCCATTTATCGGGCATTCGAGAAAAAGAGAACGATGAGAAAAGAAGATAGTCAACACTCACATAACTAAATCATAATAACGTTTGAAAAACTAAAATCAAGTTTTTATTACACACTAAATATTATATTTCATATAATGTCGCTCAAATATATTTGATGATACAATTATATTCAAGCTAGATAGTTTTTTTTCTTCAGATAATCAATTTAGATAGTTTTTTTTTTTTCAGATAATCAATTTAGATAGTTGGGGGATTAAATTATAACTAACAAAAATGATTATCTAAGAATTTCATAGTAACCAAGGAATAACCTTGATGAGCCCATGTATGGCCCAGATCAATCCAATTAAAACCCGTTTTTATGTTTTGTCTACCCAGTGGGCAAATACAGAAATAAGTAGGAAATCAGGGGTCAAAATAACATTTCTGTAGACTCTGATACTATTAGGTCCTGAAATTTACTTCGTGTCCATTTTTGTCTCTCGAAGTTTCTCGGCTCCAACAATCTCCCTCTGCCCTTCTTCTTCTTCATCTCGCGAGCTGACCTGTCTGAGCCGCGGCCATGGCCGACGATTTCGAGCGTATGGTATGTTCTCGCATGTTCACGTTTATGACCCACAACTCGAGATCTGTGTAATTGCGATTCGATTAATGTATTATGTGTAGAGATCTAGATTTCCCAGATTTTTTTTTCTCCAGCTGATCTAGTTCTGGTGGTGATTTTCATTTTTCGCTCAATTTCGATGGAACAGAATTATATTACATGCAGTGTTCATGATTTCACTTTGAAAATGTGATCACTGCGAGGTACAATTGAATCTTGTGTGAGTTCAATGCATGAAACATGCTTTCAGATTACCAGTTCTTACATAGGATCTTCAATGAGCTTCCGTGCTTAGCTCCTCATTATAGTCCCCGAGAAAATTGATCTGAACATCAAGGTCAGACCTTGATTTTTCATAGTAAATGCACATGCTTCTCTGAAATTTGATGTTTTTTTATGTCAATGAATGTTTCATGCATTGTGATTTCCAGTTCCTACTCCGTGTAGTTATGTTCTCGGTATTTTGTTCATTTCTTAGTTGCCTAGTAATAGATATAAGTTAATGCTGTTTTGGCAATTTGCAACTTATTTTGGAAAGCCACAGCCTTTTTGGATTCTATTTTATTTTACTGCTAAATCCTTTTCAGCTAAATATGAATAGATGTAGCAAGTTTTTGTTGAAGAGGTTGAGGAAGGCTTTGAATTTGTCAGTTTCATAAGTAGTTACTCAAATCACTCACACATGCAACTTCTTTCTGATGGACATGGAGAAATTAGCCATTTTGCATTTTTCTTTCAACTTTCAGGAGTGTTGGTAACAATTACATCAGTAATATTTGGCGGGCATTTTGTACACTGCGCCAAGCCAAACTATTATGGAACTGTTCTATATGAATATATGAACATTTGCATACATGATATACAAATAAGAAACTGAACCCTTTGGTTAGAAACTCATCAACTGCAACTCTACATCTATGTCTAAGCCTTACCCCAAAGGAGTGATAATGAGTTTATCAGGCTTACATCTCGAACAACACTTGGGGTTTCAATTTTGTTTTTTGTTTTTTCGACATTGGTTAGTTTGCACATCAATGATCCCTTCAGTATGTAAGATTTTGATGATTCACTGTTGCCCAAACTTGAATCAGCTTGTTTTTCTTTGCAATTCCTTCATGTTTACTATAGCAACAGAAAGATGACATATTTTATCGTGAATAGGGAAATTTGAAGGATTCAGAAGTCAAAGGGTTCAACCCAGGGTTGATAGTGTTGATCATTGTTGGTGGGCTACTGGTGACATTTCTCGTTGGAAATTATGCATTGTATGTCTATGCTCAGAGGACTCTTCCTCCTAGGAAAAAGAAACCCCTTTCGAAGAAGAAGATGAAGAGGGAGAAACTGAAGCAAGGTGTCTCAGCACCAGGAGAGTAGAAATTCAAAGCTCTCTGGTACAATCTCCATTCTCCTCCTAAAGTTGAACTTGCATGTTTAGACTTTTATCTTTGATGTTTTGAAGATACTGTTGCTTGCTCGTTAGCTTTTAACTTATTACTAGCAATCTAGACTTGGATTTACAATTACATATACTGCCTCAGTAATTCAGGAAGTGAGAATGCTTTTTTCCCCTCATTCTGATGCAATTTGTTCAATCATATGGCGCATTCGTTTTTTGTTGTATTCGAAAGGTTATGAACTGAGTAATTGTTGCTGTGATAAGCAATTCACTCCCAAGAATAATGATTGGGTAGATGCCATTGAATTGGAAGAAGAAGAAAAAGAAAACGTCTAGTATTAAATATATAAAATAAGATTAAATTAGAACCAAAATCCATATAACTTGATTCTGTAAAATAAATTTTAATGCTTTGTATAATTGTATTCATTATGTTATGATCCCAAAAGATTACATCAGTATTTTGCTTGTTTTATTCTATATATTTTTAGGTTCATCCTCCATATTCGTATATGTAAGGTATACTTATGCATAATAACACTCCCAAGCATATCCTACTACTCCTAAGCTTTCTTGGTAGTTGATTTTTTGACCTGCGAAACAATCAACATGAACGATTCTGAGGCATGTGTTAAGAATAGATCCCAGGCAAGACAAGGTATGCATTGTCCATTACCTCTTGGAGCTTTAGATTTGGAAGAATAGGTGTGGTCAGTCCACGAACTGGGGGTGCTTGTCGACGTGGTTGAAAGGGAGGAGGGGGAGGTCGAGTGTGTGTTCTTGGAGGTTTATAATCGATATCAATATCATTTAGATCTACCTCTCCTGCATCAATACCAAATATAATAATTTGCATGTGTGATAGGTACATGATTATTAGTAAAGTGACAGAAGTGCATACCTGCAGAAAAGTAAGGCATGGCGAGGAAGAGGAGGAAGAAGAAAATAAGTATTGATAGGCAAGGCTTCATCGTAATTGAATAGATGATGACGATGGTCGATATGAGAGAATACCAATGGAGAGGTGTTTAGTGGGGATGGTTAATTTATAAGAGATTAAAGATGCTAATGTAATGAATTTGTGGAGGATTTTGGGAGTGGGAAGTGACATTGCGCATGCGCTAAGTGGCAATTTGAGTCTTTTTTGTGTAATTGAGTAGCTTGGGACTTTGCAGGAGATTGAAACATACTATTTATGGGGAAAGTTATTTTCAAATAAAACTATGATATAGTTGGACCATTAAAAGATGAGTTAGATTGAATCACATGTTTTCTTAAAATGATGACTTTAACATTAAAACTATAATGTTAAGTGATAGGTATACCAAACTCTACCTCTTCTCTTCAATTCAAGAACTCATTGATGATAGAATCGGTTTAAGTTTGATTTGGTTTTTAAATATTGATTTGTATAGTTTGAGTTGATTTGTAAGTATCTTGCAAATTTGTTAGTTAGACAAAGTGTACAAATTTAAGCTTGAAACAACGAGCAACTCAAGCATTTTTACGATCAATATTGTCAAAAACCTCTCTCAAGAATTTCCTTTCTCTAACTTTCCTCTCAACCCTATTTCCCTTTCCTCAATCAGCCTCCCCTTCACCGACGGTGTTTGTTGCCTCCACAACCATGGACGACGCTGGTAGTTTCTTCTTTCCTCTTCCCATCTGGTTCTCTTTTTTGGCTTCACACTCTCCTGTTGCCGACTTTAGTCCCAACCTATGTGGTTGCCAGATTCGTTGCTCCGTCGTAAGATCTAGCCCTCTGGGCTCCAGAAATGCCATTCTCGTGTTCACTTATGTGTCGGCCTACGATGAGTTGGTTCGATCTTTAGGCCTTCCTTTGAAGATTGTGGTCTTCAGGTGCTAATATTTCGGTCGTTTGCGGTGTTGGCCGCCGGTCGTCGATTATCATCTTCCCATCTGTTGTGAGGGGCTCGTGATGTCGATCGACTGCATTTCTCTAGAAGATCCTGAAATGATTGGGGTTAGGCAGTGTAATTTTGTGTTGTTTCGTTTTATTCTTTGGCCTTGCACTGTGGAGGTTTTGAAGTGCCTTTCTTTGGTAGCTCCCGGGAAGTGTTGCACTTGTGTGACTTTCCTGCTCTCATGTGCTTCATGGTGATTATATTTGGGTATTAGACATTGTTTTTACTTATGTGCTTTATGGTAGGAAAATCTAGCTTGTAGACCTTGTTTCGTTTGTTTATTTCACCCCTTTTTTGGGCTCGTACTATCTGTTTGCTTCATGGTTGTAAAATTTAGATAATAGACCTGTTTAACCCATTGATTAGGTCTTGTTCAGCAGTTTGAGGTGCCATTTTCTACATGCTCTTGTTTGTAACTCGAGTGATTTATCCCATGACTTTGTTTTCTACCGAAAATGAGGTCTTCTTTTTTAATAGATTTGTCATTTGCTGAGAAAAAAAGTCATATTCAACAAAGCATTGATCTCTTTTACTCATATAAGTAAAGGAATCAATTTGACATGAATGCTGAATAAACGCATGAGAACAAGTATGCAGCTTTCTAAAAAAGAAATGCAAAAGGAGGATGAAGATGATGAGAGACTCCTCAGTATACCAAAAAGAACTTCATTGTAGTCATTGATAAGAACAAAAATGAAGATGAAATGAGATTGGGGATTGGGGATTGGGAGGACATTATCGATTTACTTACTGGATATGATTAAATGAATGCCAGTAAAGACACAAATTCATGAAGAGGTTTAGGAACGGGGATTGGGGAGTGACTAGGAAAATCAAACCAAATGTTGAATTAAAGGTTTTTATGTAACTGAAAAGACCGTTTAATTACGTATTATATGATTTATTTATGGAAGAGATAGGTGGTATTTATTCAATCACTATCTCGTAACCATTACCCACAAAACTACGGGTCAACTCGACTCCCCAGACTAGGGGTGGACAAAAAAACCGAAACCGCTAAAATCAACCACCACCAATCGGAAACCGCACCAGAAAACCCAAAACCGGAAAGTTAACGGTTGGTTGCGGGTTCTTGACGATCGAACCGAAAAGTTAACGGTTGGTTTGCGGTTCTTGAAACGTTAAATCATCGGTTAACCAACCAAACCGGTGTTGTTCATCATATACATGTGGTTTCATAATAGCCACTGATCTGATATTGATGAATGAGCCATGAGCACTTTTTTGTGTCACAGATTGCTAACATAGAACACGATGACTTATATGTACCTTTTCTTTTGTTTTGGAGAATGTACTAATATGTTTTGGCTTGAAATAGAAATATGTGTATGGTTATTGCATCCAAATTTATACTTACATGTAGTAAAATGGTTGGTTGATTAAAACCACCAACCAATCGGTCAGTGAACTAGTTGGTTTCACTTTGAAAAATTGGTTTTCGAGTTGGGGCTGGATCCAAGATATGTTAAACCTGTAATATTGGGTTGAGTTCGTAAAGGGTTCAATTGGGTGGTTAACCACCCAATGCCCACCCCTACCCCAGACGGCCAATTTGACTTATACTATGAACATTGTTCTGCCTACTCCTTTGTAATCCATCCGAGTTTATGAAATCTTATTGTAATTTCTTTACATTATGTGAGAACTGTCAAAGCATATTTGATCCATATCGATATCAAAATCAAACAAAAGTAAAATAGTTTTTATGGTACGTCAAGACACTTTTTCAAAAAAAAATATTTTTATTTATTAGATTTTTCATCGCATTACAAGTAAAACCTTGCAATGTGGTCACAGGTAGCCACCGCCACCTTTCATAGCCTTGAATTCGGGAGAACCCGAGTTGTGGTGTCCACGAGTCGTCGGAGAATGTTGCCGATGAGGAGGGGGAGGTTGGTCGGAGGATTTCGGAGGACGATTATGTGGTGGAGTGTAGTCAAGGTCAATGTCATTTTCCACCTCTCCTGCATCAATTTAAGGACCCATAAGCTAAGTAATAGATTTGTCACGTGAAATAATAATATACAACAAACGCATAAAAACTAGAGTGCACCTTTGGAAATGAAAGGCATGAGGAGTAAGAAGACGACGACGAGTTTAGCATTATGCCAAGAAGATGTCATTTTCGTTGTCGAAGAGAACCAGAATGAAAATGAAATTATAAACGAATAATATTAATTTATAGGAGATGAGTACTTGTATGAACATGAATTGATCGAAGAAAAGGAGTGACATGGAGAAGTTGTAACTTATATTTATGTAAGTTAAGAATTTATTTTCGTAATATTGTATGTTTATTCTCTTCAATATCACCTTAATTTTATCTTCTTATTTAAACCGATTGATGCATGTTAAAAACAGTTTTTTATCAAGAAAAATATTTATATTTGAAAACAGTTTTATCATCAATGAAAAATATTATATTATGTTGGAATAGTTATTTTAATTAATATAAATAATTCTATCATAAAGAACTTTGAATACTGAACAAATATTTACAATATAAACAGATTTATAGTAATAAAATAGTTTTATTGTATCAAATAACTGTTTGAATAAAATAAATAAAATGTTGAACTGGCCACGTGAAATAACGGTTACAGTCTCAACGTAAATCAATGAAATGTTGCGAATATAGCAATGTCATTCGATTGTCAATGTTGGGTCAGAGAGATGGGTAAATATAAGCTTGTTGACAGTGGGATGATCGTAAATTTTGCCTGTTGGAGACTTAAGAATTGTGTAGGGACAGGGAACGATGTTCTAAAAATTCCGACTAGATTCTTTTTAGGTCCCATTTTTTTGTTGATCGATTTGATTAATTTTCGATTAATTTGATTAAACCCCGATTAATTCCTGTTTAGTTTCAGATTAATTTCAAAAAGATCCTAATCGTCCGACTAACGTCGAACAATATTTTGACCCTTGATAGGGAATGAAGACCCAAATGGCCCATGTGTTAGACCCTGCCCTTTGTGTTCCTCAAAAAAGCATAGGCAAGTCCAAAACATCGCCAACGGCTCTATGTGTCCTTTTTACGTATCTTTATGGGCTCTACTACTAAATTCACTCCCTAAATTATTTTAGTTTCGTCTCTTTGCTATCACATGACAATTAGTTCAGTTCGGGCGAATTCGATCTATTTGTTCAATCTCTTCACGGTGATATTTTTCCAATGCAATGTGAATTGAAAGTTAATAGCAACACATCGTGTGATTATAGACCCTAGAGGAACAAATTGAGTTTGTTCGAAAGAATTTACTGGACGATAATCCATTGTCCTCAAATGAGAAATAATCATTCCAAACTGTCAAAAACTACTCATTTTAGTCAAATCGTCCCCATTGCAGATGCCTTGTGAACTTTTTTTTTTATCAATAATTAATCCTCATGTATGTAGACCGGTCTATAAGTTAGTTTTAACCCACTCCGGCTCCCAAACGAGTGATTCGTTAGTATCAAATCTCGCATAAAATATTGTGATGTCCGTTATAGAGATCGAACCCTCAAGTTTTGGTGGAAGAGACACTTGGAGATTGATTTGAATGGTAGGAACGATAAGGTCGCATTAATGTGAGTGTTGAAAGGTTGGATTGTCTTGCTAAGCAAGAGGTGGTCCAATTGAGTACACACAAAAGGCTCACAGATGTTGCTATTTATTACCCTTTTCCAACACCAAATGTGAAACCATCTTCTCCTTGGAAGCACTCTCTTGTGGACCGATAGCAACCTTTTTTGGGTACCCAGAAAACACAACCTTATCATCAATCAGCTCGTGTTTGGATGGCGAGAAAATGGTAGAAAGAAGAAAAGATTACGAGGTTCGTTTGTAGGACCAACCCGAGATCATGTTTCTGTGGGTACTTATTGTTGCTCTTTCGTTTTCACGTCAAAATATTGCCGCTAAATGAACATTCTCCGGAAATTATTAAGCACATAATATAGGTTGGTGCTTATCGGGTCATCAACTCATGATTGATGACGAAGACGTTGTAATTTCATGTCTTATATAATTATCAATAAGAATAATTTGTTCTTCGACAAAGAAAGAAAAAAGAACGATTAAGTTAATACGTGTTCAAATGCCAAGAACGTTGCTTAAGATATTTTTTTTACTAACTCAAAGACAAAGTAATCATCGCAGACGGTATTGGAACGCCACATAGGCATAAAGGAAATGTGGAGTTTGGAAAACAGAACTAGAAGTCATGCTCAACGTAGTGCCCCCAAAGCGACTAAACTTGAACTGCATCAGTTGTACTGGGAGGATATACGTGAATCAGGGTTCCCTCCCTAGAAAAATCTCAGATTCTGTGCTCATTAGTCATTGACCATGCAAAGACAAAATCAGATAAATAAAAAGGACCCACTCGATTAGCTAGATCCAGAATCGAGAGAGGGGTCGAGGAGGGTGCGGTGGTGGAGGCCAAGGAGAAGGACGCGCCGGTGGCGGCTTCAGACACGGCGGGGGGC
>JAYMTN010000462.1:0-16574 GCA_036897425.1 Erodium trifolium
CTGGATGACCCTTGATCGTCCATTGCATCGTTCACTGCTCCTACGGTTTCGGGGATTCCCGGAGCCATTTAAGGTTACCTTGACATACGACAAACTGCCCACATTCTGCTACAATTGTGGTCGTATAGGCCAAGTGGTCCGGGATTGTGATCGAGAGATGTCGGGGATACCCTAGTGTGATAAATATCTTCTAGAGTCCAAACCGGACACCTTGGGTAGAATTTTGCTACTAATTGAGGGACTACAACATCGGTTCTGATGCCTCCACCGGGCTTCATTCCTTTGACCTCCAACACTGCAACTTAGGAGCCCTCATCTCGAGGCAGAGGCCTGATAGTAACCCCGAACACTACACCTAACCCGGGAGGTAGAGTGACAAGGCTTGGGGGGAGTGTGCGGGCCTCCTAGGAAGATGGCCAATGCTGAACGAGGACGTCGACCAATACTTCATGGAATGCCCCATCTGGGCAGTGGGTACGAAGAGGGGGTCGGCCGGAGAACCCCGAGAAGATCAGGCGAGGGCTGGCAAGCAGTTTCGCCGGGAGGAATGATATATAACCAGGGCTCCAAGGAACGAACTCGGGAGGGGTCCATAGCGCAAGCCTATCCTCCCCTGGATATTGTTGAGATCAAGTTCGATCGCTCTCCTCACGACAAAAAGAGTCTCAAGCAGCGTTTAGGCACAATCTTGAGCGGGTCTCGAGAATGTCATTTTTTTTTCATTTCAGTCTTGCTTTTTTAAAACCGTTTGTGACACCGACGATCTGTCATAAAGTTCATTGGGGGATCAATTTCTATACCGACTCTCTTTTTCAATATTAATAAAATAAGTACCTTTTTCTATATAAAAAATCCAAGTATCTTAAATTAATAAATTGAACAAGAATATAATGGAACTGATTACCAACATATAATAAAATCGATAAACTCATTAAAGAATTAAAGCAAAGTAATCAATCCAACAAAGAAGTAGATTTGTAGCACTCTTTCAATTTGGTTTCTAGGGTTCTCTTCATTCTCTCGTTGCGTCATCCCGCTTTATTTTCCTCCTCCTCCTGCGCCTGTCATGGCCCCCACCGCTTCCTTCTCTGATCCCTTGTTGCTGTTGCCAGCCACCAATCCTATGGTGGCTCGTGTCCTCTTCTTATATCGTTGGTATCGTCTCGCTACTCTACTACAGAGTTCATCAAACTTGAGCGGGGAAGAAAACCTAAAACAGTCCCTAAGGTTATCTCCTCATCGCCTACTTTGTCGATGCTGCCAGCAACCCTCCCGTCGCTCTCCAATTTAAAGCCACCACCAAATCCTTCGTTGATAGCTCTTACTTTTACACCGTCGTCGCCTTTTCCTCCTTCGCCAAAATTTTGTGGATCTACTGAGGTCCCAAGGGGAAACCACCAGAACCACTGCTTTCACCTCGTTCGTCGCATCCGCCTCCTTTGCCGCCACCATCACCACCTTCGCCTTCTTCGCCGCAACCAACGCCGCTTCCCTCCGAACATCTGAGCTCATCGGAATCCCGATCTAGGATCCGACATCGGGAGTATGGCGCACCTGACCACTCGGGGCCTCCGTACAGGGTCGCGCCAACCTCATCCGCTGGATCGGGGATCTAAAAAATCTCGAGGGAACTTGGCCCCGATGGGGTAGATATGAGGCATGCAAAGCATCCTCGTTAGTCTCCATGAGACCGTTAGGGCACCACGGGGTGTCCTAGAGGAGCCTAACCCCGGCCCTCAGGTGACGGACACTATCTGTTCCCCTGCTATACTCTTTGGACGACTATCAAGACAACACAAGCATGCTCAAGTCGAGACGGGAAAAACTTCTTGGATTTATTGCGCCAATCGCTGAAATAATAGGGAACCACCCCTACTTTATTCCCTAATAGTACCGGCATCTTTCATAGGATTGGTGTTTCGGCCGTCACCAGAACTTTTTCTCGTCCTTTTCAATCGTTTCCATTATTGTATGATCATTTTGATCTTTCTTTTCCTAAATCAATAAAAATTTATACTTTATGCTAAAAAAAAGCAAAGTAATCAAAATATATTGGATTTGGGCCCAACTTGGAAGCCCAAACAAAGGCCCAAGTGAGATCGGTTGGTCGGTTAAAAATCGAGCCGCCCGGGACTTATGTCTTTACAAAATGCATACATGGCGATGCCGATATCGGTGCCTGAAATTTCATAACCGAAGCTTTCAGACTGGTGACCTGAATGGCTGAATCAACTCTCAAGGCTAGTCATTGACTGATGCACACCCCTAATTACTTGGTTGTTGAGAGATAGAGAGAGCCCCTGTGTGTGAGAATGAGAAATTTGATGTGTGGATAGATTGTCTTAATAAGGAGTTTTAGGGTTTGATGGTGTTATTGAGGTTAGGCTAAAGAAAAACGAACTAGGTTATTAGCTAAATGACCGGAAAAGGAAGGAGTTGCTATAAATTTAAGTTGAACTGTATATTAGAAGACTGGTGGGCTGGACTACAAGACTAAAAAGGCTAAGTCGAGAACAGTATCGACAGTTCGTTATATCGGCATTTCTGAAGAATAAAAGAACCTTACTCCATAGGAAATATTGTCGACTCCGACAGTTTTACCTCCGATCCTAGTGTTTTCGGTGCCTATGTCGGTCGGTGGCGATAATTTAAATACGCATCAGGCCTGAACAAAATGGGGGCAGTTTTGTATTTTCAAAGATGACTGTTAAATTCCTAAATATGTTTCATGTTATTAATCAATGAAGTGGCAAAATGAAATTTTTACCAGAATTGGGGGACGAACCAAAATACAAGGAAGCAACATATTTCATTAATCTTCCCGCAAAAAATGGAAACGACATGGATCGACCAACAAACAAACACACAGAAACCTTTCACCATTTCCTCACATCTCTTTGCTCCTCTCCCAATCCAATTTTCCCCATTTTTCTCTCCAAACCTACAATCATCAATCCGATCATCATTTCTCTACCTGTAATTGAATCGATCTTCTGATTTTTCATCGGAGAATTGCGTGTTCTGTTGTAATGTTTTACCGTCGTCGTCGATGTGTGTAGCAGAGGCAGGTACAAGTTGATGGTCGGCAGACGCAGATGGAAAGGAGGTTTCGCCTCAATGACAATGGAAACTCCAATGGGAACTCCACCGAAACTTACAGTTATGTCTATCTGGAAGAGGAGAACAACGACGCGGTGGAGCTCGTAGATCGAGTGCTTCTCAACAATGCTAATGCGTATGGGTATGCGAACGGTAACGGTATACACAGACCTACCAAGCTTTCGTTCCTATCGTCGGCTTCGGCCACTACTTCTCCTCCTCATCTCGGTTTCATCGACCATCCTGTCTCCAAATTCGATACTCTCGCCGGCGTTGCCATCAAGTACGGCGTCGAGGTGATTTTTTCCGCCCCCTTTCCTATTTTCTCATCGTCATTTTTTAATCTCTGTGTATGGACCTTTGTTCTAAATCTATGGCGTGAGATTCTGGAATTTTGCTAGTTTTTCTGGGCTCAATCCATCTCCTTAGGAATAAAATAACAATTTTAAGGAGAAAAAAAAAAGTAAGGGAAGCCAAGAAAATAGTAGGATGGGTTAGATTGTATAACCAAGTTCTTCACCTATCTGCATGTGGGTTGTGATGTTTTATGGAGTTTGGTAGTGGAAAGACACAAGTTTGTATGAGAAATATAATTAGGATTTGTTGGAGATGGTGCTAAATTTTGAAGCTAGTGAAGTCATTGTTGAGTCATTTGGGATAAAGATGGAAAGAAACTGAGATTACCATGCAAACAACTTCACCTGAGTTGTAATTGCAAGTTGATCGTCTTCCAATTTATCTTGTGATTCCTTAGCTAGTATGCTAAGTTGTCCGGTGAGGGTCTTAAAACTTCATGTATATATTTGGTTTTAAGGCCAAGGACGTTGAAGTCCTTAGATTTGTTCCTACCCCACTTGCCTGTATTACATATGTTATGTATTGCACCTTATCATTTTACTACACATGCTAAATATTGTTCCAACCCGTGCACTATGATTTTATCTTCTCAATTCAATATGGAGTGTTAAGCATCGAGTTGGCATGTTAGTAGCTTGGTGCAGTTCAAATTCCTAGTTTCCTCTTCACTATTCAGATAGTTGATAGGCTTAATTTTTATTCTGGTTTAATTGGGTATGAATGCTTATTCTATGTTAGGTTACCGATATCAAAAAGATGAATGGCCTAGTTACAGACCTCCAGATGGTTGCTCTCAAGTCCCTTCAGATTCCACTACCTGGAAGGCACCCTCCATCCGCATGTTTGTCAAATGGTCGTAATTCTCCAGGGTAATTACAAGTTCCTTTCTTCCACTAGTATTTTTGTTTCGTTATTCTAGTTACCGCCTTGGTTCATCATTATCTGATTATCTGATCCCCAAAAAAATTCATCAATTGAGAGCTAAAAGATTCTCAATGAGGTCATCAATTGAGAAAATACTAAATGGTTACCTAGAGGTCTCGAGTCTCTTTTAACAAGTTCTATCTATAAAGATTGTGTGTGGGAAGAAGGGTTCATGCTTGTCTCGTAATCGAAAGCTTGCCTAGCGCTAACTATTCCGGTGGCACCACCAACACCAGGGCTCGGGAAGCTATCGTAAACATCATGAGCCATTTCATTGTTAGTCTATAAAAAGTAATTGTATGTGATGGTTATTCTTCTCTTAAAAACCATCAGTTTGCTAGTCTAAGCCAGTATAGATTTTGCAAAGTTGGCCAACAACATGATGTTGCATTATGAGCAATGGGGAGACAAGTCACGACGTCTGGTTGTAATTTCCTTTTGTTCACGTTTGTCCTTTTGAATTTTTGATAGTATCATGTATGATAAGGCAGTATCTCACAGTTCTTTTTTACCGTTTGGATCCTTAAACATAGCTCAGGATTAATTTGTGGCTGTAGAACATTTTGTCAAGTTTGATAAGAACGGACTTGACAAAAAATGACCATAATTATAATAGTCAGTAGTTTATTTAGTTTTATTATTTTAGCTGGATTTGTTTTTCCTGTTTTTAGAATAGTTTAGGAGTACAAATATATATCCTATGAGAATAGGAAGCTAAAAGAGAATTATTTCTTGTTTTATTTGGATTTTAACCCTATAAATAAAGGCTATCATCATAGTTAATAAGCATTCAACCTTTTGAGAACTACTTTACAAGAAATTTGGTGGATTCCAAATTTAATTCTTTTAAAAACATGTTGCTGCTTTTGCTTACTTTCTTCAGGAACACACTACTGTGGTTTACTCGTTAGGTTTTACAGCCTCCATTAAAAACATTTGACAATGCTATAAAATCAGACATGTATATGTATTGTACTCCAAATATATTTTAGGGGCTTACATGCTGCAACATTTATGCAGAGGGAGCAGCTGCGCCCAGCAGAAGCACGACGACATGCTCGAATCCTTCCATACATTGACAGGGCAGCCCTCCCACCGGAGGGTCTCAGCAGCCATGAGCTCTCTGCAAGGTTACTACGGGCTCAAACCAGCAGATCGCAAACACAAATCCGCAAGCTTTGACATGGGAACCGTTGACCATCCAGAAAACATAACTTCACCTAGATTCGCCTCCATGACAAACTCACCTCTCAACCTCAACCGCAAATCAAGAAGCTTCGCGAACTGCCTCGTGGACGAAAACGGCGTGCCATACGAAAACCCAAATACTGGATTGATGGAAGAAGTCGTGAGAAGGCATCAGAGATTTGAAAATGACTTCAACTATCGGACCCCGGTGAAATTGCTGAGGGAAGAAACCAGCACTAGCACTCTCATCTCACCTGTAACAGGTAAAGGCTTGGCTCAGAGGCCCAAGGCATCCACACGAAACACTTCACCGGCCGACCCTGATCATGGAAGCACGATGACTCCAGGTGAACCTTATTCCGCTGATGGATTAGATGATGGAGTTAAGAGATCATCAAGCACTTCCAGTTTACAGGAACACGACAGTGGTACATCATCCCTCTGGTTGGCCACCAAACTCAAGGCAGACTTGCAGGCACTTTCAACTGCAGCTATTGCTATACCAATATTTGACGGGTTGCCACCCATCGCCGGCCGGAGAAACAAAGCCGCACTTGATTAGTTCAGTCATTTAATTTTAATGCCCCAGTTGTTTTTGCTCCATATATATATATATATATATATATATTCGATAGCCGAGCCCTGAGCGTACATAGAATTAGAGGAAAGTTAAATAATCCGTTTTAGTCGTTGATTTGAGAATGTTGTGTCCAATACATACATAGCAGTTCACTGGTGTATAATTTTACCTTTTCAATACAACTTTCGTTTTATTATAGTTACTCAGAACCTAGTCAGCCATTAGTGGAAAACGTCCACTCGCCTTCATTCTATTATCAAAGTATATCCTGATTACCATTAAATAAACTACATTCTGCAGAACCCTTTGTGGATGTTGATCTAGGGCTATGGTTAATGTGTACTACATGATTAACCAACGTTAAAAGAGGCTAGACAACAAAACTTGCAAATTGCAGTACCTGACAAAAGACCGAGCCAAGCTTCTCTGACCTGCAAAACTGTAACAACCTATTTTCTTCTAAACCCCTCAAAGCATATACCGTTACCTTACCCCTGTGCAAGCTCAATTTTCATGACCATTATGCATCCCACGGCCACTAACATTCCATCAGGGGACACCTCCACAAACACTATAAGCCATCATGCCTCTTTTGGTCTTGCCATCTTATAGGATGATAAAAGATTCATAACTATGTCACCCTTGAAGTTCAAAACAATACTCCCTCCCTTAATCACTGTGCATTAAGAAACACACACTCGTAGAGGCGGTAGGCAATCTCAGGACATGCCATGTGCAGACATGTACAAAATGGGGGCATTCCTGTGTTGATCATTGGCAAAACGGTACTAACACTGCTCCCCAGATGCACAAGCTGAATGCCAAAGTTACCCAACACATTAACACTCAATCACAACAAATTATTTCCTCTCATCATTCTTATTATCCACACTTTGAATTGCATGTCAAATATATGTTCATTGCACGTGTCTTTAGACTAAGTTCATCAGCATATGGCACTCCCCTTAGAGAGACCATATATAGCATGAGAAAGTAAGCAGAAAATAAGTTATTCATAAGAAATCAGCCTAATGACCAGATATAAATATCACGGGGTAATTCTGGGTTGAGAATAAAAAACCACCAAGGCAATTATATAACCAGCTATTTCTCAAGTATCAAGATAAATTGTTCAGTGATATAAGTAATTCGTGCCCATAGTACCTATAATACACCCACATCGGAAGATTTGTGGGTATACAATTCTAGACAAAAATACCGAATTCTGGATTGCTATTTGTATTAAAGAGAACAATCTCATGAAAAAAACAATTCTGTAATATATGGTGGGGTGATGAGTTACAAACAGAACAAGGACATTCACAAGGTGATGCACTAATTTTTAAACTGGAAGGCTAGTGCTAAATGTTTTCCTGTGAGATCTAGCTTTACATGGTAACTGAAGTTTGGAAGAAAAGCATACTCATCTCACAAAAAAAAAAGTCTGAGTTGTCTTCCCCCTATAACCTATGCAATATGATTACCTCAACCATTGGCAGCAGAATGACTTTTAGGAGGTTTGGAACTTATTCCCCTTTATGAATGATCGAATCGAAAGCCCACAAACCAGTAGCACTTCAAGTTAATAATTTTCCATAACCTGTTACAATACGATGCTTAGTTTCTGCATTATTCAGAAAGTCAACACAGTAAAAAAAAAGCATTTAATGCAATACTAATCATTTCTGAAGTTTAAAAACGCATGAGATAAAGGACAACTTGACAGAAAAAGATGTACAAGACCAATAAAATACAACAACTCAGAGTATTACAGTAATTACACAGTAACTCAACATGCAGTCAAACTAAACGTGGAGAGAACCTTGCAAAAACTAAATTTATCTTTTGATGACTAAGAGTGCAGGCCACTCACCAGTGATGCACATTGTTAAACCAAAAAGAACATTGGTCATAGTGCAAGTAGGCAATCAATAAAGGTTTAGAACCTTATCATTAGGCCTACATCAAGTTAAAATTCTACTAGACAATTTAACATTTCGAAAAAATGAACTTTGACATTCAACGCGAACACAAACAGGATATATAATCATGCAGTTGACTGCATGACTGACTAGCTGAACAGCAATCATGTATGTAAAGTTTTTAGCTGAGTAAATAACAGTACAAATTTGATAGTCATTGACGAGAAACATATACTAATTTATTTTCTTCTGAATTCGATAGAAAATAACAGCAGGTCAATTAAAGGTCGGAAGAAAACAATTGATATTTACAAGGACGGCAAAACAATCAAAATTCATCGAGCAGAGCAACAAATTTCAATACAGCAATAAAAGAAGACGAGCCAGTGAAGAAGACACAGATGGCTATAGGACAATTTTACATATAAGCATGCCTTGACCCGTGAAGAAGATAAGCAGGGAACTGATTGCATATATGTTTGACTTGTAACACTTAATAATACCACAGGGGACCAATGAAATTCCAAGGTCAAACTTAAATAAAATATTTTCTATATTCAGTGTAATTACAGGAGTTAGGAAACATATGTACTAACCAAGTCAGAAACATGGGCCTAAACATGGAAGCAAATGTTCTCGGGGCAAATGTCAGGAAAAAATACAATATACAGTCCTGCCAATAGTCCCTGCAAGTTCTCCACAATGCCATCAGATAGCAAGATGATTTGAAGATTACTTTGAAGCAGAATATAATGCCAGTTCCCAACTGCACCATGCTAGCAGCACTGAAAACAAAACAAATAAATCAATCAGAAAATACCTGATAAGGGTACATTCACTTCAATGTTCAATCCACAATTATAATACCGATTTTACCCCGATTAATTGGCAAAAGCAATAAAAACATACCTAAGTACTTAAATTTCATTTTGAAAATTATTCTAAGCTGGTCTCCAACAATTGAGGGCAGACATGTCAGGTCTGCTTGGGAGAATCTGTGGCACACCATGACCTGGAGAAAAGACCACCAAGGTGATCAATTGCAAATAAAGTCACGTATCAAAAAACAGAGCTGAAGCAGTCCAACAGGCTATTACCCTGCAATGGAGCTACAGCCGGTGGATTACTGGGGACGGAGTGCTGAAAACTCATATTGTTTGACGGAGGTCTTTCAAGATGCTGTCGAAAATATCCTGTCATGGTAACTTCAACTATCAAAATAAAAATGTAATCACATATAGACTAAAATATGAGAGTATTATCCAGAAATAGGAAAAGTCCAGAGCAGTAAGTAACTCCAACATAGAACAAAAAAAAACAGGAAATATTAGCAGGAAAACATTATTACACTCAACCTTCAAGTAATTAGAAGAAAGATTAACCCTACAAGTATATGTATATGCATATGTATATATATAGGTTCGCAATGAGGTACAAACCCCCCTTACTTTGCACCACTTTCCAACAAATCATGTACTACTTTTCAACACATTTTGATGCCTAGTTTATTGGAACATAGTGCACATTTTGTTGGAACCTTTTGCGACCAAGTTATGAACAAGATTCTAACAAACTGTGCAATACTTTCCGAGCGTCTGTAGTTTGGACTTTAGGTGTGGTTTGAACCTAATAGCTGTGTGTGTATACACACCCCCAAAAAAACTTACTAAGAGTGCAGCTACTTAAGCTTTCATTTACGCAAATATATGCATGTTCAGGACTGCAGCAATCATTATTTAAGACGGTCAAATCCAAAAATTCATTTCAATTGGTTTGTAGCATCACTTAGATAACTAAATAAAAAGCTGATTCAGGAAATAGAATCTAAATGACAAAAAGTAGTATCAAAGTTCCAACGAAGCTAGGACACTTCCACGAAGACCTAAATCTTCACATGAAAGCCAAATATGTATAACTTCAGCAACTTTGATGCAATCATGTCATTCATATCAGCAACAAATAAACGCTGCATACCTCCTTGAACAAATGAAGTGCCCGAACATGATTGACTTCTACTGCCACCCATCCACACCCCACGCTGATTGTCAGCATTAAACTCAGTCACAGGCAACCTCCTTTGTTCATCAGTGACATATTGCTGGCATCCATCAGAATGGGGCTGCATAGAGTATGGGTGGCGATGAGAATGCTGATTATGCTGATGTGCTGAGGGTGTTGAATATGAGAAGTGACCAGATGAATGCTCAGGAGGTACAGAATGTGAGGGTCTTTGTCCAAAAGGTGCATTGCCTGGTTGAAATTGCTGGCTTGGACGGGATGCTTGGGGATTCATATACAAGTCATTTTGTCCATATTCTAACTGCCTAGAAGAATTAAACCCAGAAGGATCTCTAGGACCGCCTGCTCCTGACTGCATAAAGCAAGGAGACTGCTGCTGAAACAAGTCACCTTTCCCAGAAGAATCAATGCGACCCCCATGAGAAGTACTGCCAGCCAATTGAACAATTTGGCCACCCTGTATGGGAGAAAAATGTGATGGATGACACACACACAGACACAAACAATTACATAAAAACAGTGAGATGACTTACACTAGCTGTACTACGATAATCCTGAGGAGTGGTAGGTTGATACGCCAATTGTGGTGATGACTGCAATGCTGGCAGTGGTAATAATGACCCAGTCGCTACTGAAGGTTGAGGTACCATTGATGGAGGGCCGGAAGAGGGTATAGGTGGAGGTGGCAGCAATGATGGAGAAGGTGAATTAAGTGGTATAGGTGGAGGTGGCCGCAATAATGGAGGCGCAGTAGGCGGGATAGGTGGAGGTGGCGGCAATGATGGAGGCGCAGTAGGCGGTATTGGTGGAGGTGGTGGCAATGATGGAGGAGGCGCAGAAGACGGTATAGGAGGATGAAGTGTTAGTGATGGAGGTGGTGGAGGTGGAGGTGGCGATGGGGATAGTGGAGGCGGAGGAGGTGGTGGTGAAGAGGGCAATGGCGGTGGAAGAGGAGGGGAATCAAGAGGTAGAGGTGGAGAGCCCTCTGGTATAAAGGGCAGGTGGGTAGAACTGTTTGAACCTGATTCCGGGATCTCAACAGACAGCCGTAGTTGAGAATCTGTATCAGAATAACCATTTGCAGAAACAGGTTTTTCATCCTTTGGGTGTCCAGATGCATCTTCCATTTCAAGCTCGCCATCCACATCTTCTAAGATGCAATGGCGTCGATCATTTGGTGTTACATCAAACATTTCTGACTCTCCTAGGGCATGGGAAGGTTCCACGGGTGTCGAAACAATAGCATCCTTGCAAGAATTGCTAGGAAGATCATCATCATCATCATCATCAAATACACGGCAGGATAAAAGGCCCGGCAACTGAAATGTAGCATTACTGGCATAATCACCAATATATGTGTCAGAAACAGGAAGCTTCAATGTAAAAAAAAAATGATAACCAACAGTGAGGCCTTTTGGATAAGATCATAAATCGATTGCTATAATAAATAGCCTAGCAAACTCTTGGGTAAGTATGAATACTGATTCTACAAATAACGTATCTGTGTATCATGCAAGTATACAATTTTATACATAAATATCTTTAAAAAAGGAATTAACCAAAATTTAACTGTCTAAAGAGTACGAATGAACAATATAATGCATACCTCCCGTACTCATCAACCAGCATTCCTTCCATTTCTCTGATCGGATCATCGACAGCACGCTCAGCTCTAGATGGTCGTTTATCATCATTTGGGATGTCCATATCATCCATGTAGCGCCGAAGAAGCGTTTCAGGCAAGATCTTCCTCTCAAGCCATAATCGTAAAACCTGTTGTACAAGAACACGTCAGTATACCTTCAGAAAAAAATGCATGCGAATAATCAGAGTAAGAAGACTACCTTGAGACACTGGCGCCTGTTTTCACGAGCACCAGTTCCAGGTGGAGCGGCAGCACCTAGAAGATGAGGCAGTGCTGCTTCAACTGCAGGGACGTATGAAGCTCCAGCAATGCCTAAACAAAGATAAGGAAAAATACATATGTTGGCATAACGGGAGGGGGGAGAGAGAGGGAGCACAAATCATTTTAATAGCTTATATCGACCTTTTTGATTATGGGAGCACTGGGTGATAGAATCCACGAGAAAGAATAGGTCCACTTTTCGATGTGAACTAGGCTCAGCTTCCAATTTACGTATTAGAAGATCCACAACCTGCAAGAGATATGTGTTTATACCTGAAAGAATACCTCTTGAAGGGTAGGACAACACTTGCAATATTACTTTTGACATGATGTGACGACCTAAAACAGAGCTACTCTCACTTTTCTTGTCAAAGACAGTTTGGGTTTGCATGAATCTTTAGTTTAATGCATGTTCTGTTAACAATAAGCTCGACTGCAGGATGCCATCTGTCATAACTCATAACTCACAATAACAAATATCTGTACACTTCATTTCAGAAAATGACACCAAAATCGACTAAAAAGTTCCTTCAAGCTGATCTTACACAAAAAACAAGCTAATTAGTACTAATTTGAAGGATAAATTGGATAAAAAGGCTTTAGATCCTAGATCCATGCAACAAGAATAGCCAATAATAAAACACAAATATAGACATAAAGTGACCTTGAATATTGTATCTATGAAAATACAAAATACTTATGTGTGAACCATTTGAAAGAACAGCAAATGAAAAGAGATTATATGGCATACCTCATTGGCAATGCCATACTTGGCACAATCGATGGCAAGGCGTGTAGCCCGTCCAATACTTTCTTTAGTCCTTGACAAAGTCTCTATCATCCCCTCAAAAGCATCACGGGCAACAGCTGCCTCAGTACCGCCACTCAATGATCCCCCAGCAGCCCTGTGTCCCGAACTGACTCTCCTCTCCTCGACTTCCTCATAATCAAGTTGGTTATGCGATAAAGACTGCCGACCAAGAGCTGAGGGAGAGCCCGGCGTTGTGCAATTATAAATTCCATGTACATCTGAGTGCATTGTAGTATTGATGCCAGTAAGGAAAGGCTGAAGAGCAGAGGATGGACTCAGACTAGTTCCTTGTAGTTCGGCGGATAAGAAGATAGAACTAGGATGGCCAATAAAAGAATTGTGTGAATGAGCCTGCTTCCTCTTGGCCTGAGCAACTGCAATAAGTTCTTTCAAAGACACAGTAGAATCTGAAATCTTGGAATCAAGCAATGATGTTGTTTTATCTTCCCTGCCACCTTCTGGTCTGTCATAGATCAAAAGGTTAGATTAATATACATTCAATTGAACTAACAGGGAAGGGAGAAGGTTTGAAGCAATATAAATCGTACGTACTTTTGACCAGAGAGTAAACTATTCTCCACCAATACCTCTGCCAAAACAACAGAGTTGTTCATCCTTGAATTGGACTTTGGCAGTGTTTTGGATCTTTCTATTGAAGAAGCTGGCTTGTTTCTTTCAACTGTAACTTGATTTTGGGAGCAGGTGAGACTTTCAGAAACTGCACCAGAACCCTTACTTGACACAGACTGGGACTGTTTTTTAGTATGAGAAATAGACACTTTAGTCACTGGCTGTGTGGTTTTATGTTGCTCCACTGCATTTTTAGAAGCAGTAGCTGCCTGGGAAGATTTTTGAGGTGACGTGAATATTGGTTTAGGCTCTTTGAGCTCCTTGACTTCATCCGTTTCCAACTTTACGGGACTGTTAGAAACATGCCCAGCTGTAACCTTCTCAGACTTCTTCATTAAGGATTGTGGTTGGCTAGATAGCGGAGACTCATTATAAAATTCAGCAGATTGCTCCTTTGGAAGTTTATCCTCCAATATAATGTCATCTTTAATCCTCTGCTGAGCATCTTGGGAATTTTCATTCTTTAGCTCAGCAATCTTAATGGTATCCCCAGCTGAAGAAGGTATGTTATTTTGAGCAGATCCTCCATGAATTGGGGTTTTGGGAGATTCATCATCCTCATTATCAAAGAGACAAACAGCTCTTCGTTTCTTGTGAGACTGAATGCCTGAACCTCTATTAGCATTCTGCACGCCGGTCGTCATAAGGACGGGAGAAATCTTTTCAGTTTTCTCATTAAAAATAGACTTTGGGGCATCACACATAACCTCCAATGCTCGGCGATTGCGCTTTGACAGGGGAAGCACAGTTTCGTCATCAGGAAGTTTGGAATCAACTATTTCTACTTGTATTCTTGATACCGAGTGGTTTTCTGTCTTCAGACGAGATATGGATCTTTTCACATCGCAATGTCTGATTGACTTGTCATCAACAACATTCGAACTCGGAGAAACTGATTTTATATTTTTGGGGTGTAACTTCTTGGAGGAATCATCTCTAGAATCAACACACTTAGACTTCTTGGCAGGATGTACAACTTCATTAGGACCTGCATTACGCTTTCCAAGAGAAGCCTTCTTTTCCCTACCAAAACGCTCACCCATGGACTGCTCCTCTGAATTGGCAATGTTCGAGTTATTTGCTATATCTGATGTCCTTTTGCTTTTAAGTTGGCCTTTCACTCTTTTTCCACCAGAAGTCTCCAACGTGGATTTGGAAGCATCTGGAGATAATTTCTTCCTACCATCACCAGAAGAAAGTTTACTGTTTTTTTCATTTTTTGAAAGGTCACCAAATTCAGGGACATCAAAGCCACCAGTTTTACCATCCTTCAAAGTTGTAATAGCTGAGCTACTAACCTTGCATTTCCTCTGTGCTCCTGTAATCATCTTCTTTGGCTTGTGACCATCTACGGACGCATTTTGTCCACCATCAGTGTTTTTAGCACCACTTGTAACAGTTTCAGACACAGAACCATCTTTTCTGCCACTGACCACATTACTACAGGAATCATCTTCTGAATCAGATATATATTTCTTTCTAGAGCTCAACCCTTTTCTAACACTTGTCACCTTTGAGCGCTTGGTGCAAATAATATCATCATCCTTATCACCTGAGACAAGTTCCTTTTGATGAGAGGGATTATCTGGTTTCGATATCAGGGATGTCTCCCTCTTTTGATGCCCACCAACAAAATCCAGAGATGAACCATCCTTTCCGTGCCCAGAGGCATCATTCTTGTCACCTGAGACATATTCCTTTTGATGAGAGGGATTATCAGGTTTGGATGTCAGTGATGCCTCCCTCTTTGGATCCGCACCAACAAAGTCCAGAGATAAACCATCACTTCCGTGCCCAGACGTAGATGGCTTGACATCCTGACTGCTAGTTTCACCTGGTTTGTTGGAGCAGCACCCCAATCCAGGGCCAATGTCGCCTACAGATTGAGCCACTTCTTCATTTGATCCAACTGTACTCATCCCATCCCTTTTTGAGTCAAGATTTATCCCATCAACAGAAGAATCCTTACATTGGATTGCTGATCCCTCAGTATCCTCCTTCAAGGCAACTGACTTCTGCTGCTGCAACTCTTCAAATGCGTCACAAATTTCCTTTGCAGCTTGGGCAAAGTATTTCACTTTATTACCTTGAGACCTATTTAACAATTTAGTCTTCACTTCACTAGTGAATGCCTGAATATCAACTGGGGCAACAAAAGCTCTGTGAAGGTGAATAAGAAAAAGAAGGCTAAGTAAGAGCACTATATATAATTGGTATTCAATTTATTAACAAAGAATAAGCGAGAAATTTAAGAGAACCATCAAGTATACAAACTAGCACATGTTATATTGAACCTACTCATCTATGCATACCCCGTGAATACTTCTTAGACAAAGAAGGCAACTTTTCCAAAATACTAAAATGAACATATTGCAATGGTAAAATATATAAGATAATATATTTCAAATTAGAGCTGTTAGCCAACGGAAGGTCAACCAATGTGACCAATGGAATAGAAAGGACACTACTAGTAGCACAACAAACCAACAACTAATAATGGTATCATCTTTGCCGTCAACCTCTAGTTGTAGGAGAAAATTATAACACGATTACACAAAAACAGACACATGAGCACGTAGTCGAGTGAATAACAACATAAGTTCTTTTGAGTCACTACAGTGTAGCATAGTAATAATAATTCCAAACTGATGTAACCTCTCAAATTAGAATGCCTCAAAGCATTATAAACCCAGTTTTAGGAATACTGTGTTGGACAAAAGATAAGAGCCCTATCACAAAGGCAAAAGAAGCATGTGCTTACTAAGTGGTATAAACAAACATTTCTTTCCGAGAAGTAATCTGCACGTGTACATGCATAATACAGAAGTGAACACTTCTTTCACTACAAAAGTTTATATTTCCCACCTAGGTCATTTTGCATGCACATACAACAAGTAGAAACAGAAGTACACATACTTACATTTCTTTGGTCCCAAAGAATTCGACAAAATATTTCTTGGGATCAGGTGACTGCTGCCAATCTTCGGGTCTGCTTATCTGAAAATAAAGATCCGAGAAACTCTACCTCAAATTCTATTCCAACACCCTAAACCTAACATGCCAAAGAGTAGAATAGCAATTTCAAAAGGGTTAATTGTCAAAAAGTGCACTGAAGTTTTGTCCACAAACGAAAGCATG
>JAYMTN010000463.1:0-16567 GCA_036897425.1 Erodium trifolium
CATAATTAATAACTACCCATGATCACAATAACTAAGTGGCTATTCATAGCTAATAAATAACTACCCATAATTACTAAATAAATAATAACGTTAATACAATTAGAAAACAAATAACATTAAATATATTAGACTCCTAACACATTTGTATGCGTGTATTATGGGCAATCATCATATCTTCTGTTAATGTGTATCAATTTTCTTTTCAGGTAGAAAAAGCTTTCAGAGATGGAACAACACGCCAAAATGCTCACAACATATTTGTTTGTCTTGCACTTAAACTGATGGAAGAACGGATTCACGTAGCATTCAAAGAAATCATCACTTTAGAAAAGCAGGTCCTATTGTATAACATCTCTTCTTCCTGGTTCATGAAGCATTAGCAAAATTGGCTTTTATTCTAGAGAAATATTTCTGATACGTATGTAATGGATACCTACAGACAAAACTTCTTGAAGAGGAAGAGAGAGAAATGCGTGAAGAGGAAGAACGAAGGGAAAGGAGAAGAACAAAAGGAAAAGGGAAGAAACTTAGAAGAAATGAGAGGTTAAAAGGAAAGGGAATGTATAGAGTAAGAAGTGCTTCTGAATCTAAAGAAACTGCTAATGTTCTTGATGTCTCAAACATAGAATCACCACCAACTGTTGATGAGGAGCCAAGCCAGGCCTTCAGCTGTACTGATTCAGTTAGTGAATCAGATGATACTATTCAATATAGGCTCACATCTCTAGAGGTTCAAGATGAACTGTTGCCAAAAGGTTATGCCTCTTCAAGACTGCAAAACGGCTCTTACGATGGTCTTAATGGAGGAGTGACCAGTGCGAAAGATGGGGCTGGTTCTCTTACAGTTGAGCAATCGAATTTTTCTCAGAGAATGAAATCGCAGAAAGAAGTTCAAGCCGATCCACCTGGGGTTGATAAATCTGAGCCATTACAGTCTTGTGATGACTCTGAATCTCCATCCGGTGGTGTCAATGGATCAAATAGACAGTACATGTCAAATGTTACCAGACAACATAGTTCAGGACGGGATGCCAAGTATGTGACTAAGTCAGACTCTGCATGGGATAGTTCTAATTATGGGAGAAAAAATTGTGGAAGGTCAAAAACCAAAACTATCACTGGGAATAACCATTCAAGCAGAGGTTGCCTTCATCCTAAACAAGTTCGGGAGCCCATGGAACCACAGGAGTACCCAAGAAGCATCTCAGACTCCAATGTTACTATGAGTTCATCTACTGTCAAGATTCGAGAAATGGAGCCTGGTGAAGATGTTTCTGCCCAGAATTGCCCTCCCTCAAATGTTTTGAACATCAGTAGCACTTCCAGTTCTGTTAACTACTTATCATGTCTTAGTGAAGGAGACAGCAATACAGCCTCTTCAAGTCTTGGGAACATATCGAATTCTGAAGAAGCCAGTCAACATTCACAAGGAAGAGGCACGGTACTCAATATGCAAAATAGCTTCGCAGAATCTCATGAAGTTGACCTTCAGAAAAGTCAGAATACTAATGGAGGGGAGGCTTTTGGAAGGACAGGTTTCAAGTTTTCACCAGCAAAAATAGGCGAAAACAGTGATCATAAAAGAGTTGTTTCTAATAAGGTATCTAAGCATCAAGGCTTGGTTCCTCAAATGCATAATCAAAATATGCAAATCCCAGCATTTCAAGCTCCATCAACGGGTTACTACCATCAAAGTCCAGTATCCTGGCAAGCAGCTCCTGCAAATGGATCAACAACAATCCATCATCCAGACCACTGCTTATATTCTGGTCCTTGCGGGTATGGATCAAATGGGAATTCTCAATTTAGCATGCAGTATGGTGCTGTGAACAACCAGCTCAATCCTGGCCCAGTTCCCGCTCATCATCCTACTGTTAAAGTCAATGCCATGAACCATGAGGCACACTCTTATATCCCCAAGTCAGGTGTTGGTAAAAAATCTTTGAACGGTGCATATACCGAGAGGATGGTTTCAGTTGCATCACCTTCACCCAGAGCACCACCATGTGATAGTCCTGCTAAATTGCAGGACAATGCAGCCTTCTCCCTCTTCCATTTTGGTGGGCCAGTAGCTTTCTTGTCAGGAAATAAATCACATAACAACCCTCCTAAAGAAACTGTTGGGGGTTTTTCTTCTAACCATTCAGCAGACCTTGTCGACAGTGATCATTGCAAAGAGGAGACGACCATTGAAGAATACAATTTGTTTTCCAGAAGGTTTTCCATCTTCTGATATAGTATCGAGAAAGCGAGAGCCCTGCTCAAAAATGCAGTCCCCATCTTATCGAGTAAGAAGGTAAATCAATGGCTTTATAACTTGGCATGCAATATTCTTCCCCCAGAGAAATGGTGTGCTTTTCCTTAGATCCAATTTGTCTCAAAATGTCTCAGATGTGGAGAAGAGAGTCAGGGAAGATTGCTAATACTAGTGTTCTGATGTTTTCTGTAAGAGTTAAGTCTTCTTCTTTGTATCAATGAAAGAATCTATTTGTAGAACTCGAACCTACGATAAAATTACTGCATAATCAACGCAGAAATGTAATGTTCTTTTGAAATAGAATGTGATACCCGGTTCATATAGTCTCACTCAGTTATCCCTAATATAATAGTTTTTGACATCCACTAGAGTTTTTTTACTCAAGAATTAATAATTCGTGTCAATTTTGGATGTGAAATTATAGAAATACCTTTTTTTGTATTTTTTTCTTGAGGCTATTTTAGTCATTTCACACCTAAAAATTGACGAAGTTATGAATAATGGAGTGAGACTTTCCCTAAGAACTAGAATCATACATCTTATATCAGCCTGGTGAAGCACAAAAGACACAAAACACTTGAAACCTTGGAGGTGAGGGTACAGTTACACTAACACATGCCTATTACAGTGAACTGGACACAGTCCAGATCCAAAAAGGTTATTTCTTGTCATCCTTGAGTGTTGGGCAGTTTGCTCAGAACAGAATGCTCCGGCTTGTGGTCACACTCAAAATCAAGATGAACAAAGGCTCTCTCAACTTCTGCCAGTTCTTCGATCTTTATCTGCAACGACTCTCCTATCGCATGAGCTTCCTTCAGGGGCAAATCCTCCGGCAGCTCTATGTCAACCTGAATTTCATCAAAAACACCAAAACTTATTCACAAGTAACTTTCGATTAAGTACATGCAGCTCGGCGATGATCTAACCTCAACGAAGTAAAGAACCCCAAATGTGTAGGCACGAACAGTGTCCACACGTTGGATCTGTGGGTCGTGCCTTAACACGAGGTATGTCAGTTTCTGGAGGACTTCTGGAGGAGCTGTTTGCCCCACAAGCGAAACTGCAAACAACAAATAATGAATTAATGCAGAGAAAAACATCATGGTATGAAAACATACTTCTTTTGTGGATCGAACCTGCATTTTCCAACACAGTACCGGACCAATTTGAAATAGTATAAACTGCAAGGACGATAGCACCAAGCGGGTCAATCCACCAATAAAACTTATCCCCAAGAACAGCAGCAACCAAACCAACTACATTCGTCACCACATCGAAGTAATGATCCTGGTAATCAGAATAATATGTTATAGAGTCGGTAATAGCTATGTGCAACTAACCCTTTTGTTAATGAGTCATACCTTTGCATAGGCTCGAACTATTTTGTTTCCAGAGCTTCTGCAGTAGAACCAGAGCACAAGTTTCACTCCACTGGCCGTTAGCATGATCACGTACAGCCATAGCAATTGCTCCGAGTTCATCCTCCCAGAAGGCGAGTTTCTGATCAGTTGTTCAATGGCCTGGATCAGCACCTGGAACCCTATATATACAACAAGCAAAATTTAAAAATACATAAAAAATAAAAATTTCATACAATTGGATGGCTTGAGTTGAGAGTTAATAATAATACCAAGAGTGGCCATAATAGCAGCGAAGATGATGATCCCTACAGGTTGCACCCTGAGTTTTCCAATGGGGTACTTGTAAATGTTGATGCTTTTCATGGATAAGTGTGTGAACCAGAGTATGGCCCCGGCCATGAGATCGAGCAGAGAGTCTAGTGTAGACGCTGCTATGGCTAACGACCCACTCCTCACCGTGGCATATATCTTGAAGGCAAGTAGAAGAACATTTGCAAGATTAGAAACGTTCATGGCTCTCTCATGTTGGGCTTGTTCCTTTCGATCTTCCTCTTCATCGCTCACATTCGAGGAATCAACAGGGTTCTCAACTTCCTCAAAGGATCTTAGTGTTGCAAACTGCTTTTCATAGTACTCTTTCTCTCCTACATGATCAGCAAGGAAACATGACATAAGGATTTCTTTAGTGAATCAACCCACCTTCCTTGTTCAAATTTAACCCAACTTAAAAGCTCAGGCCAAGAACTCAAGTTGGTAAGTATTGGCTTCAAATTGCTTATGAAATTAACATCCCAAGCATCCATTTTGTCACACCCAAATCGAATTAGTACACCAAGTATCCATTATTACAAAATGACAATCTGGGTACTATTCTGTTCCAAACACAATTGAAAATTACAAAGCACGTGTCTTAATCACCTCTAAATCTGATTCCACCTCCAATTTCCATCACAAAACATCAAAAATGTCCCAGAAATTTGCATAAACTACTACATCAAAACATGAATCAGAGAGGACAATACCAAAAAGTGAATCTTCCAAGATTCAAAATAAGCAAAACCCATTAATCAAATCAAATCAAATATAGAACAAAAAGAAAAAGAAAAAAAGATACCTTCTATGAGGCCAGTGGCCCTGGAAAGGTCGAGCAGCAATGGGGTCTCAGGGTCAAGCCCAGACCTGACCTTGTCAGGCAAGTTGGAGAAGAAGTCATGTTTGATATCAGTGACTGAGTTATTGAGCCCTCTGGGCTTTCCTTTCTGATGATGATGATAAGCTTCACCTTCACCTTCACCACTCAACAATGGTGCTTCCATTCCTTCAAAACTCCAAAACTAAAACACCTGAATTATTAACAAGAAAGGACACAAATTTGGAGGAGATGGCACATGCTTGCTAATGAACATGTTTCATGTTCATTGTCTGAATATCTTTATATATAGAGATATAATAACTGCTTCTTCTTTTGTTATATATTTGAGATCTTTTTACGGGTCGGTAGTTTCTTCAGCGCAACACCTGTCCTTTTGCGCCAATCTGGCATCGAGGACTCGAACGGGTAAGAAACCACGTGTCAGGGCGTGATTGGGTGTGCGTGCACGGCTCTCGTACACCTTACCGTAGAGTAACGAAGCTCTTGAACTCGTGATGGCCATGGCAGTAGGGGGTCCCAGTGCCATGTTATGTTACATCCATCTATCATTATTGTTGGGACATGTCCCGAAAAAGTCTACCTAATAGTTTGTGTATTAAAAATGGGCAGTGTACTGTAATGTAAGGTCAATGCATGAAATGATTTAGTAAATGCCAAATGGTATAATAGATTCAAATTTGGTCACAAGCTTGGAGATTGCTCTTCTTGTCTTGAAGAGGTTGAGGAACATCTCAACTGTCACTGTATCTTTTTCTTTGTTATGTTGTGTTAATGACATATCTCTGTATCTTGGATTGAGTTAATGTGTCGTTTGTTTGTTCACATCTAATTTAATTTTTATTATGTATAAAATTGAACATCTATATATTACTTTTTATACGTGTGTACGAGATTCCGAAAAAATAATCAACGATTTACGGTTAAAAATTTAATTAATCAGATTGCTTAATCTCTAATATCATGTAAAACTTACAATTAAATTCAGATCTGTATCTATTACTATTAATTTCACATGGCTTATTTTATTTATTTATTTATTTATATGACGATAACTCCAAAAATAATTTCACAAACCTACATTTTGTTGTTTGTGGACACTAACAAGACAATTTTAGGCTACATAACAAAAAAAAACAGAAAGCAAAATTGTTGAATATAAAAATGAGTATTATATAGTCAAATGCATTAGAATTTAGTAAGCCGTAGGTTTATAAAATTAATTAATTATAGACACGCAGGTTTGTAGAATTATCCTTTTATAGTATTTGAAAAATGTAGGTGATACTCAAAGATTGGTAGGTTTGTATAGAAATGAAATGACTAAAAATGATTTCAAAAAAAAGAGAGACTAAAAATGGAGTAGGTGGGGGCATAAGTAGGTCAGTTCCTGCACCGAGTAGTACTTCTTCCAATCGCTTTGGGGTTTGGTGAGGAGTAATTTGATCATTATGAATGGGGAGACAATTTTCTTAAATACATTTTGTTTGACTTGGTCACAATTTATTATTATGCACACTATCACATAAACTACACTTTCTCGTGGTATAAATAACTTCTCTAATCTGGGTTAGTCCACAGACAACAACCGTGATGAGCTAAGATGCTTGTTCAATTAAACAAAAAAGATTAAACGTGTCTGATTTTTAATTAACAATCCGATATTACAGAGGAGTCGAGTTTTAAACATGGAAATGTTTGTACATTAAGCTTGTATTTAAATTTAAGATGAATCATTAACCTAACAAAGATCATTATCACCGGGCCAACATGTTAATGATTGATATCTAAACAAGAGATGGTAATCACACAGTGAAGAACTCAAATGAGCTACTTTTGTTTGGAGCATTTCAAATCATGTCTGTTTCATCATTGTGATCAATAATTGAAAAGATGGCAATAACCAGAATAAGACATAGGCCTATTTCATATCTACAAGTGTTCTGATTACTCATAAATAAATCACCAACCTAACCAGAGACTTTATTGCTCCTCATTCTTATCAGCTTCATTGTGTATTTAATGCTTCTTTTCAGAACTCAATGGTATATGCAGTCTAGGGCCCATGTATGGCTCAAGATGTATATGAACTCTCTCTAGATCTCATATTTGTTTGATGTGAGATCAAGATCATGTGTGGACTCCTAACACAAACCAGATCAGCCAAATTGGTCTAGAACAATGTAATGTGCCAACAGTTGAATCCATGAACTCTATGTTACATAAAATTACAACAGAAATTCTCATAAACTTTGATGGAGGCAGCGTCACTATACAGTTGTGGAGTGTCATGAACATTAAGGACAGTGATGAAAGAGGTGGCACGGTTCCTCTGATCTATTCCAGACCTTGTAAGCAATAGCAAAATGTATGTATTTTCAAGGATTGGGTTGTGGAGAACCTGCTGTTTTTGTTGAGTTAAAGAGCGGTGTAAGAGCCTTGACAACGATCGTCATGTTTGGCCTGAAGTCTGCTTCGTACTGCACACAAAGTGCTGCTACTGCTGCCATCTGAGACAAATAACACAACAACAGATTAGGATGTTTAAATTTAGTATGCTTCCAAAAACACCACTTTTTTTTTTGTTTTGAACTAAGCAACTGTTGACAGTTCAAACCTTAGCAACAGCCTTTGGTGGGTAGTCATTGTTCAGCTTCGGATCAACGCATTGCTTCACTTTGTCTTCACTCAACCTTGGAGTTGCCTACAGTATTAGAATCAACCGTTACTCTTTGGCACAAGTAAGAGCATTAAAGTTGTAACATGAGCAACAACAGGACACACCCAAGTGACTAAACTCTGTTGCCCTTTAGGCATTGTGTGGTCTACTGGCTTCCTCCCCGTCAAGAGTTCTAGGAGGACAACTCCAAAACTGTAAACATCACTCTTCTGTGTTATTTGCCCCGTCATTGCATACCTAAACAAAATTAAACATGAATCTAGGATTAATAAGAAAGTTTAGTGTACACTCTATAGGCTGTAAAGGGGAGATGAGAAATGCTTACTCTGGAGCATGGTAACCGAATGTGCCCAAGACTCTAGTTGAATGCAACCGAGCTGCTGTATCAGATGATTGATTTGTCAAGTTAAAGTCGGCAACTTTAGTATGAAAGTCATCGAACAACAGGACATTACTGGATCTAATATCATGATGTACTACTGAGGGTTGAGCTCTTTCATGAAGAAACTCAAGGCCTTTTGCTGCACCAAAGGCCACTTTAACGCTCTGGTTCCAGTTAAGAACAGGACCAGGTTCTGCCCCTTGTATCCCTTTTCTCCCTGAGCAACACTTCAAAAGAGTCAGATTTTGAGAAGGACAAAAAGAGTTTGAAACTGATTGAAAACGTTGCGTCTAAGCATACCATGTAATACATCATGTAGTGAGCCCTTTGTGGCAAACTGATATACCAAGATTCTGTTGTTCGAGTCCAAACAATACCCCAACAACTCCAGAAAATACTCATGCTTAAGTCTTGAAACCAAAGACAACTACAATAGCATCATGAACTTGATTGGTAAGTTCCCATACACATTGGTTTCATTTCACCTTTTAAAGTCACCAAGAACCTTACCTGAGCTGTAAAATCATCGTCCGGCTCTTGTGCACTGTCTAGCTTCTTTATCGCCACCTCCCTTCCATCATCTAACTTTGCACGGAAGACCCGACCATAAGACCCTTCTCCAATGAAAGACTTGTTAGAGAAATTACCAGTCAGCCTATTGAGTTCATCAAGTGACATAGTTGGAGCTTGAATTGGCAATACTTTCTTGGGTGCACTAGATTTCACTGCATTGGCAGTCTTTGGTTCTCCTCTTTGAGTGCCTACAGTAACACACAACCCAATACTGCCTCAGAACCAAAAATCTTCGCTCAAGCATATCATCGAACACATGGCGGGCACAACAATGAACACATGAAGAATCACCAGAAACAAATGGAGTATAGGTATACCTGGACCTCCGTATGCATTGCCCTTGGGTGGGCCCGTGTATTGGTTAGCTGGCGGGCCACTCTTTTCCTCCTCCGAACCTCCGCAGCACCACATCGCTTCAGGAGGGGATGGTCGCAGCAATGGCTCCCAATTCAATAACCCATCCAAGGCAATTGCTGCTCAAAACTATCAAATCCCTAGAATAAGAATCACAAAAATCCCAATCATCACGAACCCATCTTCTAGAAACACAAATCAAAACAAATCTCAAATCAAATTCTCCTTCTTTTTTTTCAAATCTATCAACAGAATCTTCATCCGGACCATACGAATTGAGAAGAACGTGAACAATGGTGTCGTACCGGAAAAGCGAAGGTCCCGATGGACCCAGGAGGAGGAAAGAGCAAACTATTGGATTAGCGGATAAGGGGATCTATAAAGAGAAGAAATTGAAGACGGGGAGAGAAATGTGGGAACAGAGGACCTTCATAAGAAGAACGATTGGGATTGCTTCTTTTTTTTTTTCTGATTGCGTCTATATGCGCGGGAAATCCGCAAGTCGTTTTATTTAACCGTTTAAACGACCCAACCTTATTTTATTTCTTCACCAACGGTAAAATTGACATACAAGCTTAGTTTAGAGTGTCCTGTCTACTAATCTGGATCCTAATTTGCTGGGTTTGTCTAACAGTCAAGTAAGCATCGGTCACTGATCATTTCATTTATTTTGGTTGCATTCTACCAAGTAAGCATCGGTCTACGAACCATTCAGGTTGAGATCACTTATGATTAATTAATCTAGTTTGTTGGGATGAGTAGTATGAATTAGGGCGTCCAACTATATCCGTTTTTCATCTTGATACACGTAACTCATGTCAATTATGGATCCTCTCTGACCGCTTCCCGCCAAACTTACAGTTTCCTAGTTTCCTTGTCGGTGGTTGTTGGACCTCAACATGATCAGGTGGTTGTTTGGTAACATTGAAAAAGTCTAAATATAATGAATAAGACGACATACTGCTCCACGAGGCTCTTACCTGATTGCTCCTCCACTAACGGGATACTATGTAAAAAGTTATGAGGTTCCATCTATATGTGTTATTCAATGAAACTTTCCCACATTTTAATCGTTTTCGTCCTTATTTAGCATAGATTTCACGTTTTTATTTTCTTCTTTTGTTTTTCGTCTTTCTGTTCGGTGCATTCCTCCCTTTACAAGTAGCTCGAGGAGCCCGAGAGGAGGAAGATGATCTAGGACCATTAGAAGTTGAGCCAAGCCAACATCGAAGAAAATAGCTGAAGAAGACAAATCCCCTGAAGATACACGTCGCGGACACGTGGCAACAACCTAACGAAGGACGCGCTAAGGTTTTAGGCTACATGTCGTGCACCTTAGTGTTACACACCATGAAACCCATTTTTCTGCTCATCACGCCGTTGAGAGTTCATCCTTACGCCGTGAGGACCTACATGCCGTGGAGAATTCACCTCCTCGGTGTGTATTTTTTACAGGCTACACGGCGTGAAGGCACCATTTACACGCCGTGTAGGGTGGTCAGTTGAGCCTATAAATAGAGACCTTGAGCTCGGGATGTGGGGAGCTTCCACACATCCTTGAGGCCACTACAATGTTCTTCTACGTGAGGGTTAGTCCAAGGCTGGTAGGAGATATCCTAGCATTGGAGCGAGCAATCTTCAGTATTCGGAGGCCGTTTGGAACAAGAGCGACCAACGCGCCGATTCAAGAAAAAGATTGATGGGAAGACGGAGTCTATATTAGAGTACTCTTTAACTCTATTATCTCTTTTCTTCATGATTTTTGTACCATTTTGCTTGGTTGTATTGGGACACTGTTGATTCTATCATGGCTTATGATGTTTGGATAGATGGCTTCATGTTGTTGTGATTTGAATACATGTGTGTTGATATGATCTCTGGTGATGATTCGAGTCTTCTTCCTTTTTATATTTTTCCACCCGTGCATCAGGAAGGCTGAAACGTACCGAGACCCGTCTAAGTTTCCCGACACACATGGTGGGTGTTGAGTGTGTCGCCCCCTGCAGAATTTGGGACCCAAATAGGAAGACCCCCTGGTTAGGCAATAGATCTTGTGGTGCACCAGACTCGCTTGGTCTGCTTCCCGGGGCGGTCGGGAAAGCTGGTTTGGGCCAGGGAGACGCATGTTTCCCACTCCCAGGGTGTACTAGGGTGTTAGGCAGGATATCATGCATTTGTAGGAGGGGTTGAAAATCCTAGCGGTGCAAATCCCGGGGGAACCATTAATTGAAACAGTTGTAGTGTTGGCATGAAGAGCGGGGGTAGGGTCATTCTATGGGTCAAAGGATCCAATTAGGGTCCTAGGGGAGCGGATAAACGGGATCGGATAGGATCCGACGAGTCCCTATGAATCCCCTCTTGTAGGTGTGGGGTTTCCTGAATCATGAGGGACAAGTCAAAGCGGGGTGGCCCTGGATTGGGATGGTTGCTCCGCCTAGGGAAGACCGTATCCTAGTGTCTGATACATCCACAATGGGAGCAGAATCCTAAGAGTCTTTCATATTGCAATCGGGCTGTGGTTGGTGTGGTATGTCCCGGGATTAAAAGTCGAGCCGAGCGTCGGAGTGGGATCTGGCCTTCCATAATATGACACTTAAAGTTCCTCCTCAAGCCCGATCGAGTTTTTCTTGGCCTCCACAAAGCCCTCTAGTACTCGTCCCACATGGAGTCTTGTTTCTGTTGTAAGGTCGTCGTAGGGAAGGTCAAATACCCGGGTCCACATCTGGAGTCGAGAGAACGGAAGGGTGGTCGGGTTAATATGTGGATGGAGATCCTCGAGCATCAGAGGCGCCTTCTTAAATGACCACGAATCCCATCGACGAATTTGATCATTCTCTGCCTAGGACGTGAAATAAAAGCCAGTGATCCCCCAACCAAGATCCTTAATCACTAGTCTCTCATGGTGCCAGACCTTCATCATTAGTCCCTCCATGGACGGTCTGTCAAAATGATGGGATGTGAATAATCGGTCAGAAAGCCAAATGTCGTGTGGCCGCAAGTTTGGGCAACCATTGGATCCTGAGGGATGCATGTAATCTGATCTCCCTCTTCGTCTATTTGGAGGGCGTCGAAGCTTTCCTGGAGAGAAAGGAGATCCTTCATCAGAGGACAGGGTGAGAGATATGTTGTGGTTACAGCCGATCCTTAAGGGTGGTGATCGAGGGAGTAGATGCGTCGCCTCCATGGCCATGAGGTATCCATCGGATCTAATCTTTCCAATAGGAAGTTCACCCTCTTGCGCCGCTTGGGGAATGGGCATGTGTGGTTGGTGGCGGTGCCACAATGGATGGGAGGAGGTCTAGCCTCGTCGTCGGGGTGGTACTCGCGTGACTATCTGGTGATACCACCTCAATTGTGAATGGATTTACAGAAGGTTTCGATCGTGTTCAGAGGCTGTTAAACATTATTGTTATGATAATAATTGTATTTCAAATATGTACCCATTTAAATTTAGGATACTATCCATACGTGTACAAATACAAGACTTAATCAATGATATACGACACTCAATTATCAACAGTATGGTATTAGGAACAACTCTGTTTATTTTTTATCTTCAATTTACTTTGCTATTTGTTGCGTATTCCTTTGTTTCTCTTTTTCTTTCCTTGTTACAATAGCATTCATGTCCGACACAAACAAATTCCATGCAGCCTTAATAGTCTCAAATATTAAGGTTCACATTCCGGTAATCCTCGAGCTCCGGAAGGGACATTATGTGTCATGGGCAGAATTACTCTGTGTCCACTACCAGCTTTATGATGTCCTTGATCACATCGATCCAGCTCCCGTGTCCGCCACAACTCCTGCGTCCACTATAACCAACACCACCACGACTGTTGCTCGTGATGCCTTATGGAAAAGGCTCGATGCAGCAGTCCTTTAGTGGATATACGACACAATCTCGGGTGACCTCCTCCAGACCATTATCACCCTAGGTTCCACCGCCTTTCAAGCTTGGGAAGCACATCGAAATATTTTCCAAGACAATAAAAACTCACGAGTTGTCTACTTGGAAAATCAATTCTCGTTGGTTCGATTGGATGATTTTTCTAACGTATCCTCTTATTGTCAAGAGTTGAAAATGTTGGTTGATCAACTTGCAAATGTTGGTGCCCTTCTCACCAACGAATGATTGGTGAGCCAACTTGTGACGGGTCTCTCGGAAAGCTATGACGGTGTTGCCACCATCATCCAACATATGTATCCGCTCCCACCGTTTCATGAGGCTCGGTCCAAGCTCATTCTAGAGGAGACCCGGAAAGCACGACAAGCCTACGCGGCTTCTGTTAATGCTAGCGCAACTCTCTAAGCATTAGTTGAGGATGCTCGAGACTTTCGTTCCGGAACTCCCTCGGATCGCCACCAACGCCCAGCTAACCTCTCGTGGCGGTTCTTCTCGTGGTTGGAGCAACACCAACCGGTCACACTGGAATGGTGGCCGGAACTCCACCCTTCCCCGGCAGTAGAGACCTCTCTAGTGGCCGTAGCACCACCAGCATCAAGGTTGGACCAGCCACCCATCGCAACAGCCATGGTCAACCCGACCATGCCCTTTTCCCGCGCAGATGCATCTGTGGGCTTCAGGAGCTCAATCGGTCCAGCAACCATCTTGGGCTTATGGGTCACGCATGCCTCAAGCTCATGCTCCTCAGCAGCTGATGTCGGCACAACAACACCAGCAGGCCCAATCTCCTCAGCATGCCTATATACGGCTCCAGCAACTCCCTCACACGTTTCGACAGACATCGAGCATGCTATGGATAATGTATCCATGCATACGCCGGATGATAATTGGCATATGGACTCGAGGGCGACCAATCAAATGACCTCTAACTCGGGTATGCTCACGTCCTATACTAAATCGTGCAATTCTCATAATATTATTGCTGGCAATGGTTCATTAATTCCAATTTATGGTCAAGATCGTGCAATTTTACCTCATCCAAACCCACTTTTAGTTCTAAAGAATGTACTTCATGCTCCTAATTTTGTTAACAATCTTATTTATGTTCGTCGATTTTTCTATGATAATAATGTATCAATTGAATTTGACAATTGTGGATTTTATGTGAAGGATTTACGGAAGGGAACCCCAATCATGCGATGCAATAGTTCGGGGGATCTGTACCCCCCTTTTATGTGTTGTTTTTGGATGATTATTCAAATTTTTGTGGACTTTTCCTTTAGGTGCTAAATCACAGGTGTTCTCGGTCTTTTTTGCTTTTCGCGCCCTTATATCTACTCAATTCGAATGCAAAATTAAGTCTTTTCATTGTGGCAATGGCAAGGAATTTGATAATCGCCTGTTTCACCAGTTATATTCTATTAACGGGATGGTTTTCAGCTTTTCATGTCCCCACACATCCTCCCAAAATGGTCGGGCTGAACGGAAGATTCGTTCAATTAATAATGTCATGCGGACCATTCTTAGTAATGCCTAGGTTCCTATATATTTTTGGCACCATTTTCTTTCTATGGCCACATAACTTCTCAATATTACTCCAAGTCGTACTTTAAATTTTATAACTCCGACTAAGGTACGTTATAATCAGGATCCAACTTATGATCATCTTCGTGTGTGTGTGTTATCCTTTGGTCCTCCATGCACTATTCATAAACTCGCTCGATGGTCTACTAGGGCGATGGCCTGCTTCCTCATCGGGAGCGGGTGGAGTGGAGATGGAGAAGGACGAGACGTTTTCTTTCGGGAGGGCGTCGGCTTGATAAATCCCTTTGGAGGATTTGGTGGCATGGTGGGAGGTGACCAGGACAATGGATACGCAGAAGGTTCAGTCGAGGTGTTGTGGTGGGACGCTATCTGATTGGAGGCGGTATGGGTGGTCGCATCAATGCGGGAGAGGTGGTGGGAGCCATGAGGAGAGTGGGTGGTGGGTTGAGGAAGTGCGGTACAATTTGCAGGAAGTGTAGGCGGCGAGAGAGTCGAGGAGGAAGGAGAGAAACCCTGCTATTTTAAGACCAAGGGCAATTTTATAGGGTGTAATCTTAAGTTGCTCGTACTACTGTTCTTTATTGGATTAAAATGAAAATGAATATTAAAACCAAACGTTATTTGGGGACAACATAAAACCTTAACTTAAATAAACAGTTAGAGATGTAAACATAGTAGTAAAAATGAAACTTGGTATACCATGGTGACCTCCATTACATATAGTAAATAGGATACAGACAGAAACAAGTGACAATTCAGAACATAACCTGTTTCTATAGATAAAAAAACCCAACACAGAGGAGCAACCCCTGTAGATACACGGCCTATAACAAGAACGCACTCCACACAACTCTTCAGCAAAACCCAATCCACCCTACAACGTGTTTTACCTTTTCAACAGAAGCTCTTGATAGCAGCATATTGGCCGACCATATTAGTTTGCAGAGTCCGTAACAATCTACACTGACTCAGATTCACTCCCTAAACCATTTAATTTACAACAGCTCATTCCTCTTTCCAGACACGTCCTGTAACCCTCAACTTGAGCTCTTGCCTATCCCCTCCGGAAAAGTAAAGCCCCAAGTTCCTCTGGATGATAAGCCCATCCTGGCTGTCGCGCACTTTTCTATGACTGTCCCGGATGCTCCTTGGAACCCCCTGCCACGTCAGCTTTCGTCCATTCCCTCCCACTTCCAAACTATAGCTGAACTTCTTTGCCTCGTTGTCATCACCCAAGAACCGTACAAACGCCATGTAAACCGGGGCCGTACCGATCTGGAATGCCTCGAAATGCAAGCAAAATTGCCTACCAAAACAATTGAACACCTGCACAAGAGTTGTCATTTTCATACAAATATTAGCATGGGTTAAGTTAACTACAGCATGGTAAAAAAGAACTTACAGTTAGCATCCATGTGGCATTTTCAACTTCCTGTGGATTTGATTTGACATATCGATGATTAAAGGTACAGCCATCATGCATGTCAACCTTGTGGTCGTCCTTAAGATGTGCGACAAGAGTTGGGATGTCACCGGTGACGGAGCACTCAGAGCCAGCATAAGGGCAATTATATGGGCGGAATCGGCAGTGTTGCTCATGCTTGAGCTTGCTGTAGTAAGGAAAAATGTCATGGCAACCTAAGCTCTGGTATCTGCACGGAAGTTCCAATGATTCTGCAACTTTCTCTAAAGCCAAACATCTTATATTTCCAAGATCATAGCGGCATGTTGGGCAGCAATTGTGTGCTCTAACTTTGCAGTTTGAACATAGAGTGTGGCCATTGGGACACTGCAAGGGAAGATTTCATACATAAAAGGAAACCTTAAAGAACATCAGACTGACAAGTATAACTCCAATTAAAAACAAGCGAAAATTTCAACGTAAGAAAGAATAATCTTCTTGGCTTGTTCCAAGAGAAAACAGTTAAAAATTAGGGTTAATTGCAAAAAAAAAAGGTACCTTGTGCTATTCACTTTTAGCAAATCATAACTCCAGAAAGTTAGAATAATTTTCTTTGCTTGTTCCAAGAGAAAACAGTTAAAAATTCTGGTTAATTGCAAAAAAGTACCCTGTGCTATTCACTTTTCGCAAATTATAACCCTCTTCTTTGATAATGGCAAAAAGTATCACAAACTTGTATTTTTGTTGCACTTTATTTCAAATTGTTTCAAAATGACGATTTTGCCCTAGAAATATTAAATATAATAAATAAATAAATAACAAAAATCCATAATTTTCTTCCTATTTGTACCTAAGAATGCATTTGACTAGTCAATCAACTACTAGTGATTTTTGTAACCTAATCAAAATTAACGATTATCAAACTTTATTAACATAATAAAAAAAATCATTATACT
>JAYMTN010000464.1:0-16567 GCA_036897425.1 Erodium trifolium
ACTCTTGTTCAAATCAAAATCAGCCTTAATTTTTTTATTCATTTAACTGTTATGTTTTTCTATTTCTTTCCAAACTATTTGTAAAATTAATTTTCATTTTGTAATTACTTATCCTAAGATAATACACATTAATTATTCAAATTATTATCTTATTTATAAGGTTCAAAACATAACAATTAATTGTTCGAAGATTGAAAACTAAAATGATCAATTTTTGAATACATGTAAGTAGACACTCTAATAAAACAAAAACAAAATATTTGAAAATACACCCTCCAATTAAAGTAGAAGCCATAGCTGTCGGGTTGGAAAAGACATTGTTCATTGTGCACCCGGTTTAAAATAAAGATTAGAAATTCATTTAGCCCATTCGATCAATTACATCCAACGGTCCATATCTTTTATGAGACTTTTAATAATAAAATTCAATTTTTTTTGTATAGTTTATTTGGTATAATCGTAACACTTATATTTAACTCATTATTCTTGTCAAGATAAATACAAAAATATATCCCAAATGGCGCCCAAGGTGAAGCGGATGTGTTCCCGAGAAACGTCACCTATTTTCAAAGGAGCTGTACTTGAGAATAAAGATTACTGCAGATCATTTCTTGAGACGAAATGTCAAGTCTCTGTTTAAGACTTGACCATACAGAGGTCAAACAAGCCACCCCAAGATCCCAGGAAGACTAGGATTTTGCCGTAGACAAGCAATCTATAGTAAAGGCTCAACATTCGAAATTAGCAACAAAGACTCACTAGATACGCCGTATCGTCGTATACCCAACGTAGGTTCCAAAAGAACGTTCCATTTTCGTTGACGAACAAAGCTTGAGTCAAACCCAACATTATACCTCAAAATCAGACAAACCAAAAAACAATAAAAGAATGTAAAAGACAATTCTCGTAAACGTGTTACTTATTTGACCCTCATGCACCTGGCGATGACCTCGGCGAATCTTTTGTACATGTGCAGCTTCAGGTACATTTTTTCCACTTTCTTCCTCCCTTTCCTCCCCATTTGCTCCCTTGCCGACCGGTTCTCGAGGAAGAACTTGAGGTTCTTGGCCAGGACGGGAGTCCCTGCGCGACCGAGAGGGTGGAGAAGGCCCGTCACGTTGTGGTCCACGATCTCTTTCGTGCCTCCGGCCTCTGTCCCGAGCACCTGTTCCATAAAGCAGAGGTCTAGTTTAAGGACTAAACCAACTAAAAGCTTAAATTGATAATTGAAGGTTTACTTATAGCTTTTATACTCTAATATGTATCCTCGGGCCTCTCACGGACAAGCCTGTTTTCGGGTTTGGATGTAAAGGGAGAACTTTGAGAAGACAGACCCATTAAAAAAGAGAGATAAGGTTTCCAAAGATTAACATTATAGCAATAGGTGGGCATTATGGACTATAAGAAAAATAGTCAGACAACTACTATTTTGGAGATAATAATATTCGAACTCGTGTTTATGAGAAATCAAACTAATCCTAGTAATGGTTTTGGAGACACATTCTTGATCAAAGATCCTAAGCAACTTAAGTTGATGGTAGTAAGTCTAATTATAGTTTTTATACTCTAATATGCATCCTCAGGCTACTCACAGACATACCCGTTTTCGGGTTTGGATGTGAGAGAATTTTAAGAAGACAAGCTCATTGTGAGAGATTAGGCATAATAGCAACAGGGGGCATTATGGGCTATGAGATAAATAGATAGACCATTACTATTTTGGAGATAAGAAGATTCTAACTTGTGTCCACGAGAAATGTGACTCTACCGTATTAAATGACCTACTCTCAAAAGATTAAACTGATAGTTGAAGGTCCGATTCTAGTTTCTATGCTCTAATAGTCCTAGTAATGATTCTGGATGCGCGTTCTTGATCAAAGATCTTAAGCACCATTTTCCAAAGCTTCATACTGTTAAATTATTTGGGGGGTATGACCATAAGAGGTTGTGTAATAAGCCCTCAAATAGAAGCTTTGAAAATGGATTTTTCAAGTAACGATTGTGATTGAGCATAGTACAACTACTAACATCTATGACTGGTCATGCACACTTGAATTTGGGTATATGAGACGAGGGCTCGAGTTCGTGTCCAATCTCTGAAGCCTTATTACTTTTAAACATCAGTTGGGCCTCTTTGATCTCTCACCAATTCGTGTTGGGTCAAGTGACAAAAATAGACCTCCCTTCTACATAAGGGGTAGTCTTGAGCCCAAATCTCGATACATTTAAATAACTGATCGATAAAAATAATCTATTATTCACGCATTTAATATGAGAAGGGAATGAAATTTCGATTTCATACCGGAAGACCAAATGCCATTGCTTCGATCGTTACTCTTCCAAACGTTTCTCCCAGTCCCTGCACACACACCACCATAATGTTCACAACATGTTTTCTGATTAACAATGAGCACCACTTGAGAATAACAGGTAAATCTATTTGCAGTGAAAAGTGAGCTTTTGGGCATAAGCTAGCAGTTTATGTATTCAAATGGCCATTCATAGACACTGGACGGTTATTAGGAACAACATATCATAATAGAAACCAAATAGTTAACTTCGCATAAGTTGAATAAAGTTGGGACATAAAGTGTTTGCAAGTGTTATTGGCCTCTGAAGTAGAGCCCAAGAACATGGGTTTGATGCTTGAGTGAATAGAGAACTACTAGATTGGTCAATCCTCTCTCATTCAAGCACTATCATCTTAGTTAAGAAACTGAAAGGCAAAGCCTGCCTAAGGTGAGGATGGTACCTAACAAAAGTCAATATAGTTTCACTAGTGTAAGGTCCTTAATGATAGACACATCAGTAAACCTATATGAAAATCCGAGAAAACCGAAGAGTAAACAGATCACCTGAGAGTTTATGACATAGACATCTGCTGCTGAGTAAAGCGAGGCAACACGCGTAGTTGATGGAGTCCACAGCACCGACTCTGACAAATTCGAATGCTGGGATAAGAATCTCAGAAGTCCTTTGACATAAGGCACCTTATTACTTTTCGACCCAACAGAACCGATCAGAACTTTAAGAGCCTGCCTCTCGATCCCTTTGTCATCAGACAACGGCTTCCGTTTGTGGGTGGTGTCAGAAGTAAAGAGGCGAAGTAACCGTAAGATTTTCCTCTTCTTCCCGTTCATTCTTGTAGAAGAAGCATTGGAGATGGATACATTGTTTGTGGTTTCAAACAAAGCTCTAGAATGTTGGGTGTTATTGAGGGTTGATTGATCTTGATCCAACCCCAATGAGTATTTCAGTTCAGAACTATCTAGCAAAGGTTTTTGTTCAATCATCAAACGTGCTGATTCGAGAAGCAAGAACTGTCCTTTCCCGGGATTTATGCTACTTAAGGACATTACGAGCATATCATTATCTGCCAAACCCATCTCCTTTCGAACAGAATCTCTCAACAGTTGCTTCTTTGCTTGCATCTTCTCGGTGGTGAATGATGGACTGTTCAATGAACATGGAATAGCAGCTACAAAAGCTAGTTCATCGTTGACAGCTAGAGGAACCAGTGCAGGTGGAGATCTCAGGTTGATGTTTTCTTCTTGACACCAAGCTAGCCATTGCTTGGACTGTGAGTCAGAAAGAAAAATAAGCATCTTCACTCGACCAAGAACAAGTTTCGATCGGTCAAAGTACTCTCGTCGGTTCTCCATGATCCACCAAGCAATTTGGCCGGAGGCAGATGCGTAATGATCAATATATTGTTCTGCAACAAACATTTCATTCAATGAATATTATGGGTCTGGAAGACTGACAAATGATAAATTTGTCAAATATCAAAAGATTACAGCCTTATGCAAATAAATGACTTATGCAATAATTTATCCAAATTTGACGAAGCTATAATGGATGCAAATGAAAAATATTTTATTTTACCGTTATGGTTTGGAGCTACAAAAAGCACATACTTAGGATTGGTATATGGGGTTATCCCTAAGAAAAACAAAATGACTTGTGTGAATTAAAAACATGGACCAACTCGCTCTCATTAGATGTGATTATTTTTACTTTTAGTTCTAGCAAATTGCAACCAAAGTTACTAATAATAAAATGCAAAATAAACATATTTATAGTAAGGGAAGTCATGAATCAAGCTAAAATTTCAAAAAAAAAATGCCCTTAAGCAGAAATCTCAAGACCCAAACTTCATTTTTCCTTCTCGTAAGCTGCACTAACTAATGTATTTACGAAGTAGAATGAGTAAAGCCAAATATATGTTACGGTGGAATCGATTCTGGAAATGGCAAATGATGATATTTGAAGTGCCAATATTCTAAGCAACACACGTTTCATAACTCTTTTGACCATTTCGCTTGCATACATAATGCAACTTATTAATATAATGAACCAAAGACTAATGATGACACCTAATGATATGTATTATCTGGATATAAATGTAATGAAACATTTATTTGGTATAAGCAATTGGTCAAACTGCAACTGAAAGCTCATATATTAGCAGGTTTTCAAATGTAATATATGCAATATTAACAAGGTTTAGGGAAAAGGTTCTTACCAATCCATGATGCACAGACAGCCGAGCCTGCAATTACAAGATCTGACTTCATTGCAGTTTTGAAGCTATGGTCTGCTCTGTCCTCAAGTACCTTTATCCTTCTCCTAGCAAGCTCTGGCATCAACCCACCTTTCTTACTAAGAACGACAGCTGAAACTGTGGCCCCACAGCTCAAAAGTTCAGTTGCCAATTCCATCATCGAAAGTGGAGCTCCAGTCATGGATAGCTCATGAAATATCAAAACAAATTTCCTAGACCAAACAAGGCGCCTAAAATCTCCCTTCCTATCACAGGTTCCGGAACGCTTTTCAGGACTCCAATCCAAAATTCTGTCCTCTGTGGAACCAAATGGACCTACAAGTAACCGATAAGTGGAATTTTTCATGGGAATCTCGGGTTCCTGTACCTCAGTGTCTTCATTTCCATCAACATTCACCATTGCCTTCCGCCTAGCACGCCCTTTACCACGCAAACCGCGTCTTGATCTTCTACTCCTCTTCTTTGGAGCTGGACTATGAGGAGACACAACACCATTTCCTTTTTTGGCTAAAGTCACATCCATCCTATTACCATCTCCCTCCTCACTTTTATTCGTCCCAATTTTAACTAATGGAGTAACATCAACTGAAATCAAGTCCTGTTGAGGACTCTGTACAGAATCAGAATTCAAAATGCTCGATTTACTTCCAAACCCTGGAAAATCATCCTTGTTGGTATTATCATGAGCCCACTTGGACTGCACATAAAATCCAAGATAAGCCCATAGAGTAATTAGAAGCAACCAGTATATTAATCTGTTGCTCCGGAACCACTGTACACCAGCAACACCACTTCTACCATCTCTTCGAGGGGTTCTGCTTGAATGTAGTCTCCTGAATGAGGGAGAGTTCCTAGGGGTTGACCTCCCCGACACTATAGATTTCAAGCCGCCACCTTGTCTGAAAGACGATTGTCTTACTACATCTTCCATTGCTTTCCTGAGCTACAGCAAATCACTGATATCCTTCCACATTGCTGTGATGATATCTGGGCAGAAAAATCAGTAGATAATTCTAAATTAGACGGATTTTCCTAGCTCAAGCACGATTATAGTCCTATCCTAATTAGATAATGATAAAATAGATAAATTAAACATTAAAACTTAAATAAGAGAGAACAAAAAGGGAAAAGGAAGCTAAAAGCTTAATAGTCATTATGAGTTCAAAAGCAATGTTAATAACCTCAGCCAGCAGATGTTTAAAAAAAAAAGGAACTCGGCCAATTAAAGAAGGTTGAATTAGACCTTTTAAAATGGAACTAATTATTGTCTGACGAATAGCTTGAGACTAATTAAATGATCTCTCCGCTGCTAATAAAATTTCAAGTTTCTAAAATTTTCCTACATTTTCTCGGTAACCAAACAGAAGCTACCTATCCTCGATTCCTCTGATACTGAAGCATAATCACTACAATTCAAATCTTCAATCACACTTCTAGCTCCAACATTCATTCCATAAACAGCTCAGAGACTCCACACTCCAATCACTGAAACCAACTCCACAAAACAACCAAGAAACTAAACAGAAACCTCTCAGAAGTTCCAACACAACAATCAACACAAAATCTCAACAACCAGAACCTCAAGAACCACCGAATTGCTCAGCCAAAACCGCGAAACGATTTCGGTAACCATTAGCTGTAATCAGAGATCAGGAGTAAGAGAAAAACTCACATCGATACTTCCTCAGCCGACGAATCCAAGATCTGAGCCGAGCTCCAGTTGAAGATTCTCGAAATCGTCGCTACGAGTTAGCAAACGGAGCAAGTGAGAGGAAGAAGAAGCTCCGATTACTGCTCCGGTGCGCTTCAGAGCAGTGTTCGAGAGGTTCTAGAGAGAGAAAGCGAGACTTCTTGGACTCAACATTGCAGAGAGATACAGGAGAGAGAGAGAATTATTGGACGTCTGAATTTTTAACAGAAACGATCGCGCCACCGAGTCGACTCGGACTCGGAAGAAGTTGAGACGGGAGAAAGAGAAACGGTTGCGTACGTCTCTGGTGCACGGCTTACTGTGGGCTCGCAGACTCACGCCGTTGATGGAGTGATCAGTGATGTGTTAAGTGATTTGTCTTTATCGTAAGCTAATTTGAATTATTAGCGTCGGTGGGTCTATAAATAGATGGATATAGAATAGTTACAACATGAGTCTTTTTTTCAACTTCGACTCGGAGACTTTGTAATATAATAATTTAATAATATGGTTCATAAATGTAGGAAAAAAAACAAGACCAACTTGGAACTACAGGCAATTCGGTAGCATTTATGGAAGAGGAGTAAATTTTTCTTCCTTTGGAAATGCTGCTGTGCTATTTTATACAATCGAGTAAGAAGCTGCAACTTGAAAAGACAGCTTTATTAATTAACAATCACTTCTTACCAAGCAAACATTTGGCAGCAGAAAATTATGAACGGATAAAATTAGACGGGTTCATAGGTGAAGAGAGAAGTTGATCAATTCTCAATCTTTATTATGGTTTTTACTGACCTGATGGGTGAAGAGGTCATCCGGTTTTTCTTGTCTCAATCGATGTATTCATCGATTATCTGAATATCGATAAGATCAGACGACTCTCAAGAAAAGAGATTGATCGATTCTCTTAGTCTCAGTCGTCGTTTCCGTCAATCCAACAGGTGAAAGAGACTGATCAAATCTCCTTGTATCAGTCGCCGTTTTAATCGATTATTTGAATATAGATAACATCGGACGGTATGTGGGTGGAGAGGTTGATCAGTTCTCTTTGTCTCTCGTTTTTGTTGATCCTCCCAATCTGCCAACGCCCAGCAACCGTCGACGCTAGCCTCTAGTTGATCGGAGCTAATCTGAAATCGTCCAATATCGACTAATGCTATGAGTGACCCATCAAAACTAGAACACCAACTTTTAAAGAACCAAGACCTAAATAAAGTTACACCATTAGACCACTTAAGGGTTAATACTCGTCTTGACCAACTTGACTCTAGGAGCATTGTAATGGAGGGTCGATATGAGGGTCTATTTTTTATAAAAAAATTAGGGTCGATAATGATAGTATTAGACAAAATTGGGATCGATTTTACAAATCTTCACATTTGGTGTCTAATCCACATAAGCAACGGTCTCTATAAGAGATCCCATTTCGAAGTCAATGATTTCATCGACACAACAATGGAGAGAAAATAAACCACTTTTTTACCCTAATTTTCTCCTTTTAGCGGAAAACGACCCTCACTGCAGATGCTCTAATGGGTACCAAAGCCTATAGATATGGTTGGTTCTAGAAGTCATCCAAGTCTTCAAGAGCAAGACCTACACAGATTTGACAAGAGCAGGAAATGGGAGCAAATTCACACATAAAGAAGCAAATCTGAAGACCTATAAACAACATAACGTCCATGCATTCACTCAAACAAAACACAAGGCCTCTTGTCACATTCGGTTCTGCAAACGCTATTAAGTAAACAAAGTCTCAGTTACACCACTAAAGTCTTTTCGATATAATAAAACTCGAATCTGCGATACAGTGACAAAAGGACAGCTCTGAAGTCTTAGCCAAGCGAAAGGGTCTCAATTATATGTAAATGTAAGTAGTCAGAATAGCTTCAATGAAGAAACCGCCGCTGCACAATATGCAGAAGACCATCTATACTCTGTCCCACGAGCTTTGCTGGAAAAAAACAAGCCAAGAGAAAACCTGAAAACAAAAGGAATGAGAAGTATATCAGATGCAGCCCCAAGGTAACAGATGTAAGGTTATCGATCCCTACCGTACATTTGAACAAGGAAATGCCACCCGTCAAGCTGCAATGTTGTTCTTGAATTCGCTAGAGCATGAGCGGGAGTTTTTCATATGTAACTGCAAAATAAAAACCATAAGACGTGGAGAGGAGATAAATAGTCATGGCGGGTTCTTTGTGTAAGAATAGCATTAAGGGGAAAGTAAATCAACCTGATGAGAGATATAAATACTGAATTACCTAAAGAAATCTAGGTATAAGTTGCAGCCCAGAGTGCCCCAGGCCAAAACCTGGAAACCACAAAGGACCTTGAGAAAGACCTTCATCTGCTTAATCCAAACAAGCTTCATTTCATTCATGTACTTTACTGGCCAAAATTCATCTCGGAGTATCTATAAGAGAAGACAGAATAAAACGGGTCATACGAATGTACAAATGAAAGTATATCATCACCTTTGCTTTAAAAGTAACTTTTTGATCACTGATAAGAGGAAAAAGGGACGCTCTCTTCCACATTACTTACCTGCGAGGCTTATTCTGACGCTGCCCGAATTCATCACTCACAATCTCTGTGAAGAACATGAAAGCTCGGATTAATTTACCACAAAACTTTACCAAACAACAATGCAGATCGGAAGTTTAAGTATGTGTTACCTTGTTTCTGCGAAGATTTCCACTCGTTATTGGGCTTGCTTGTAGTACTTTCTTTGCTGCAAGGAATATAGACCATCAACAATCAACACTACAATACTGTCCTAAACTGGCAACTCTACTTGGTTAGAAAGTCATTTGCACAACATGTGTTGATAGCATTGCAACATTCAAAAGACCACAAATAGACCAGAGAACAATCAATGAAGGCCAGATGACAATGTCGAGCTGACTCAGCTTGTATCCCAGTATCATACCATAAGACAACAAAAAAGGAATTCATGATATTGAGAATATAATGTGCAGAAACATGAACACAATATGGTATTATTACTACCTAGGGTTCAATACAGTGGAATGTTCTTTCCACATGAAAATGAACTATACCTCAAGGAAGACATTCATGTTTGCGACCTCAGTGTCATACAACATTTATAATATATCTAATGCAATTTCAAATGATAAGCAAAATAGCATTCACAATTCAGTATTTTAAAGAGCATGTTATTGAGGAGGGGATACTCATAGCATAGTGGAATTAGCAGGGAGTGTGTTATCAGAATCTGGAAAAAAATGGTAAGGGCAACTATACATACCCAGAGGAGCTAGTGGAAGATGTTGGCTGTCCCGATGGTTGACCATGGTAAGAACCGTCAACAGCAATATATGGTGGACAGTATGCTGCCCCTAAAGCTCCTGCTGCACCTGCTAAAACTGGTAGCCTGACAACAAAATAAGGATGATCGGTATAGAGCAAACAAAAAACCATAGAAATGATTCATCTATAAGAACGCTTTTTTTTTACAGAACATCATTACTGCAAGATAGATGGCACAGCAGTGTAACACACTGACCAACATGATGCACCTTTTCTAGCAGTACAACGAGTGGGAAATCTAAAGAGACCAACTTTCTGAAGTTGTAATTCATTAGTCATACGAAGTATTAACATAGAGCCCAATCTAAGAACACTATAGCTTGGAAAGCATTAGTTTTTCATAATCAGTAGTATGTTTCCTTGTCTTAGTTCTTTTCCTATTTAGTACATGCTTGCTCCCTATACAAAGGGGGCATAAGTTAAAACTCAATATCAATTCAGAGTCCACTTATCAATCTATATAACTCCACATTTTAGCATTCAACACAAAACTCCCAACTGGCATCCGTAATTTAACCTAACACAAGCACTTTCCCATAACATAGACTGGAAAATTAATCTAAAATAATAAGAAAATGCATGACCTTGTATGAAGTTAAAAAAAACTCATACCATGTCATTTCAGAATTACCACGACCAAGTTGTGGCTGACCAACATATCCAGGGAAGGCCATGCCAACAGCAGGAACTCCAATACCACCAGGATGCTGACCACCAAATTGCATAACTGCATATACATTCATAAGACGTGTGAGTAGAAATTCAAAGCTCATGCAAAATTATTCAAGGGAAAAAACACAAAAGAGAACACACATTAAATATAATGGAAGTGCAAAAACAATCTGCATTGGAAGCGTCACTTATAATGAAGGTTTCTTTCACTTTAAGGTTGCCTTCAGAATTTAATAGAATAAATAAATAAATAGGTGCGATCAGTGTTTAGATAAATTTTTGAGGTTAAATCAACTTCAAAAAAGCTCATTATTGGTTCATAAAAGGTACTGCCACAAACTTCAAAAGCATCCACATAATAAGCTCCTTTTCTCTCTCTCTCTGTGTTCTTTTCTTTCTATAATGACATTGTTAGAAAACTGTACCTGGTAAAAAGGTTGGGGTTCCGGGGAAATTTTGATCGCTGAGACCAATACCCATGTTGCCAGACGAAGCTCCCATAAGCTGAGCTCCACTGTAAAGAAAGGAGCCCCTTCCACTTCCTTGAACACTGGCATTTCCCTTGACCAATGCATTTTTTGGTTTACTTGACTCCGGAGGTGATTGTACAGAGTCAAATGAATTAACTGACTGAGATGTTTTTGGTGGGGAGGATGCTTGAGAGCCAGTACCAGGGTACTGACCGGACATCTGAGCAGAAGGTGGGACATGTCGGCCCTGCATACGGGCTCCCTGAACAGCGTGTGTTGATGGGGATACTCGATTAACTTGGCCACGGGAAGCTGGCTGGAATCCCATCTGTCCTTGGAGAGGCATACCTCTTCCCTGGGACCTGGCCTGAGGAAATTGAGTGCCATTGACAGTAGAGGATCCAGAAGGCATCATGTGCAAATTGGTCAAAGACTTCCCAGCCCCTTGATTACCAGAGTCATCAATATACAGCTTGTCCATGCCAACGGAATCGATTGCATTTTTCCCACGGAAGGATGTATGGGGCTGTGGCTCAGGAAAACCATCCTCTGCAACAGATGAACGAAAATTCCTATTGCTATTTCCTGCTTGTACGTCCCTTTTCTGGTTCATAGTCATGTCTTTAGTAGAAGAGGCTGAGGGATAAAAAGGAGGAGAAGCATAATTCAGACTTGATGCAAACACATGTCTCTTAGAAGGAATCGAATCAGACTCAGCATTTGATGCAGACATAATGACTCTTCCTGAGCCACTGTGTGAACTTTTCTCAAGAGGCTTCCCAGATCTTAACAACCATATGCAAAAAAATGTTAGTATGCAAATCCCAATCAAACAGGCACACGAAAAGAACAGTTATTTTCCATAAAGTTGAGCTTTATACTTACTGTTTGTTCTTGATTGAAGGTGCCTGATTGTGGATTCTTGTAGATGATTCATACCTTCTTGGCCCTCTTCCTCTTACAGTCTTAGGTGGCTGGTTCAGATTGAGATCATTGATATCATTGTTGTTGCTGTTGCTGTTGCTGTTGCTGTTTTCATTAATTGCTTTAGACCGGTTTCCTCTGGTATATCCACGGTCAGCACCTCGATTTCTACCACGTCCTCGATAATGACCTCTAGAAACCCTTCTTCCCTGCAATCGCATTTAATAAAAAATAGAGAATCTGGAAAATTCATTAAGAATAGTAACTATAATACAGAGTTTGCAACTACAAACCTCTTCATAATGCCTTTCATGCATGCTCATCTCCTCGAACTTGTCATGCCCCCATTTCTTGTCATCTTTTGACTCCCACAACTTCACTCCACCAAAAGTTCGCCTAATTAAAAGTATAAATGTGGCATCAGCATCATAAGGTGAACATTTGATACACAAAACTACATGGAGACGTGACACCAGGCTTACATACATGGACTTATGAGTATACGAAATAATGTGTGAAGGAGAATACCAAAAAAAAAATAACTCAATCTATCCGATTTCCAGCTAATAGGCATTTTAACAAACAAATATAATCTCTTGAAGCACACATTAAAAACCCCAATAAGATGCTTTCCGCTCTTAATAGAAACAAGATTACAGAGGGCTAAACAAACCTACAAAAATAATTGGAAATTTAGATAGACTACAGCAAAAGATACAAAAGAAGAGGGCACGCCTCATAAATGTATTTGATGTGAAATAGTTGTCTAAAGAAATCATGTAGCAAATCATTCTTAAAACTATACTTCCCTATCAGCGAGATCTTACCACAAATAAGATTACTAACTTCTAGAACACAATGCAGACACTTCAAAACCACATACTAAGATTCATTGTTCTTCTAACTTAGATGCCTCATAACAAACAGCAAGTAACATAAAACCCCACATTTACACACACAAAACAGATAACACTCCACATAATGAAAATGCGTAGCAAGAAAACAAAAGGCAATACCTCCCCCTACCACGAGCATTGTCCCTGAACCTATCATCATGCATGTAAAACGCCCCGGCAGTGGGCACAGCAAATGGCTCATTTTCCTTCTTCTCCCCATCCACCTGATCCCCTGCTTCCCCCTCAGCCAATTCCTCTCCATCACCACCCAATTCCTTAGCAGCCATGGGCAAAGCATGGCCTCTATCCCCATTGTGTCCCTCTCCTTCAACTTCCACCACAGCTTCATCAAGCTCCTCCTCGTAAACCTCTTCCTCCTCCTCTTCATCATCCAAATCATCGTCATAATCATACTCGGCGACCCCACCTTGAACGTCAGAGTCATCGGAATCAACCACCGCCCTCCTATCCACCCTCTCGCTCACTCCCCCCTCCTCCTCCCCCTCGTCGTCACTCGCCTCCCTCCTCCTCGCCGCCAGCGACCTCTTCACCTCCTCCGGATCACTCTCGTACTCCACCTCTTCTTCCCCGGCCGACGCCATCAATTCCTTCGAATTCCCGAAGTTTCTCGGAACACAAACACCAAAATCCCCTCAATGAGAGCCAGGAAAACACCTAACAACCTAAATCCCTCCTGAAATCAGAACTCCGAGCGGCCGATTCGAGGAAACTCCAGAAACCAAGCGCAAAAACCCTAGGACACGAAATTGGGATGAAATCGAGGCGTTTCTGGTTCTGGATTGGAATCGAGGTGGTGAGGGTGAGAGAGAAACCCTAGATTTCTAGAGGGAAGAGCGAGCTCTGGAGAGTGTCGTCATCACTTAATCAATGGAGAAGAAGACTCGTGAAGGAAAGCTCTGTGATGATGGTGGCTTAAACACAGGTACAGTGCCTTTGCAATGATCTAATATCTCTGAGGGGCTTTTCGGTAAATTGCAGGGGTTGGTACAGGCGTGTGCGATACTGATTGGCCACGCTTCTAGCACGTGAGACTTGCTGAGGTGGTGTGGCTGTGTTGCCATGTCAGCATGTCAGAGAATTGAGTGGGGCCCGCAGATGTGTATTGTTTTTGGTAAAAACAATTATAAATATTTATATAAGAGATCATTTTGATTTAATATCCGAATATATGACTAAGTAAATGTGTTCTAAAAATTCCGATCAGACTTGTTTAGATGTCATTTTCTTGTTAGTCGACCCGGTTAACTGTCACTTAATTCTCGTTTAGTTTCTGATTAATCCTCAAAAGGCTTTACCCGTCAAACTAGCATTTAGCGATTTTTAGAACCTTGCTAAATAATATGATTGTAGTATTTTTTTTTTTGTATTAGCAAAATGTCATACTCATAATAGATTAAATTTATTTTTCATATTTGTCTATGAATAAGCATTTTTTGAAATAACAATCGATATATTAACACAAGTAAATAATTGAAGGCCCTGAGCCAAGGTGTATCATCCAAAAAATGCATAAACTAACTGAACAACAAATAATATATTGAGAAGTTCAAACAAAGTAGGATGAAATAATAAACGAAACAAATGCTTATTGACCAAAATGCTCCAAGGATGTTGGGAGAGAGATGTTGCGATAGTTGACAAGAAAATCGATTCAACGACGAGCTAAGACAGAGCGACGTCATTTTATGGAATAAAAGTGGAGTTGTGGTAGACTAAGTACTCCCTAAGGATCCAGCGTGCGTCGTCCTCCAACGGATGTTAGTAGAGGGCTCCAAGAACGCGAGAATGATGGCTCCCGAGAGGGTAGAGGAGTACCATGTCGGTACTTGATGGAACCTTTGCCACCCTACGATCACTAAGGTGGTGATACCTACAAACCCTTTACGAGCCCTCATGATGCTCATTGGGGGAGACGAGGGTGTTTGCTGCCCTCATCATTCTCCTAGAAGCTCCATACAAGCCCACCCTATCGTGGAGATTCCCTACCCAACCCGACGTCAAGTCGTCCATCTGGTTCCTTATATTCTCGAGTCTTGCTAAGGAGTGATTAAGATCCCTCTTATGCTTTGTCACGTGACCCGCCTTCGCGGGAGGAATCCATGTCGAACCTAATCCCCACATCGCTGCCGTCCTCTATATTGTACCTTATCTCTAAAGACTTTTATGATACTCCCGTGACTTTTGTCCCTTTGCGCCGCCAATCGAACACACTCCCTTTTTGGGAGGCGCCTAAGCAATTGCGAGAGATGAGAGGCGAGAGCCTCGTACTCGTGCCCCATAGACATCCGATTATCAACATCGCTACCACCAGATTTCATAGTTGCACTCTCCACGCAATATCACCACCGGATACGCGTTTTCTAATCGCCGATTGGTCTCCTCGGGATGAGAATCACCGCCCTTTTGGTCGTCGTGCCTCGCTGAAAGGACCACCCCTTCTCCAATGTCTATGATATTTGGACACGCAGGTCGTTCGTCGGGAAAGACAACTAGGGGAGTGGTCCCTGTGGTGGAGAGAGCAACCTGTAGGCTGTGTCGTCATCCCCCTAATTGTCGTGTGGCGGTAGTAGCCCAATCTCGTCACCTATATCCTTATCGTAGAAATCTTATTGGTGTCAAGATCGCCTCCATCTATATGACCCAACTTATGTGGATGTGGAAGAAAGAACATGAGAGATTGACATAAATCACACCTTGCAAATTTCCTCTGCTATGAATAAGCAATTGAAACTGAATTGGTGATATTTTGAAGAAGAAAAAAAATAGAATTGGTGATGGATAAAAGGTTGATCTAAGTAAAAAGGATAATTTTATAAAAATATATGAAATTAATCACAAATTTTATTGAAATACACTGATTTTTAATTTTTTACCCCTCACTCTCAATTGAATAAGAAAAGCTATAAGTCAGTGTAATTAAATAAGAAATATGACAAGTTCATTTATACTCACGTGAGATTATTCCTATCGATAATGACATTTTTATTGGCTTAAACAATCAAATTCACGAAATTCCAATGGACTACAATACACAAAAGACAATATCAAGTTCTAGTTTTGCCCGCTTTAAGCTTCGCGTTCTCGTGACAATTCGATCTCCAACAGTTGTAAAAACAATCGCCAGCCCCGATCGAATCTGCAACCATAATACATGAATAATAAACATGACGGTGATATTTCATATCCAAACACTACGTCTCTAGTAAAATTCGAGAGGGAAGGGATCGAAGCTCGATTGATTACCAAATCTTAGACAATGATTGGATCCACAATCGACGTTGCAATTAACGTAGCTCCTTGCACTGTTAGGATCACACTGCTCGGCACAGTCGTCACATGGGAAATCGATTTCGCCGGAGCTACAGAATTCGGGGAAACAGTCTGGCCCGCACAGGTCAAGACCTTGCGAGGCCAGGACGAAGATGAACATCATCACCGCCGCCAGCACCACCATATTGTTAGGGCTTGCCATTCTTAGCCCACTTGATTAATAAGTAAACTTGGTGTTGATCCTTGTGAATGGTGAGAGAGATAGAGTAGCTATATTTAAAGGTCAGTGTAGGCGTTACCGTAATGATTTAAATTTTTACTCATACATGGAAATGGTGAAAACATTAATACCATGTTTTTTTTTTTAAGAAATCCATTAATACCATGTTTTTTTTTTAAGAAATCCATTAATACCATGTTTTTTTTCCTAAGAAATCCATTAATACCATATTAATTAGAAGGGAAGAACAATACATGCATTTTTTTCGATTAACAAGTTTGTCTATGAGTGAATAATGACCGGTTTGATCGACTTTTATTATTTTACTATTTTTCCTCTAGATTCTTGGACAAAAAAAACGATCGTCCCAAAAGAATTTCGTCGGGATTTCATTGGAGTGATAGCGCAGCCCTAGTTGTCTCTCTAAAAAGCTATTAGGGTTTTGCGAAGAGTGAGCGGCGGCGACGATGCCTTTCTCGGCGGATTACGGTCACACACAACACGGGA
>JAYMTN010000465.1:0-16564 GCA_036897425.1 Erodium trifolium
GATGATCCGTGACCAATTCAGAAGGTATGGAATTGTTTAGTTACTAATACATAAGGGGTATTAAATGATCTGTGACCAATTCATAAGGGTTATTAAAGGTGTGTTACTAAAACGTAAAGACTCATATTGAACGCTAGAAAACTTTGGGGGTACTACAAATGTGTTACCAATTTAAAAGGGGTACAAAAGGTAATTAACCGTCTTGATTAATACAAAAGATTACAATGTGTTACCATAACGAATCACCTATAGGGTGTGTTATTCATCGCAAAAGGTCAAAGTGAGTATTAAATGTAATTTTACGTCGAAAATTTAAAACGTAAAAATTCTATATATTTTTTGTTTTTATTATTGAGGCCTTGAGAACAATCATAATTTTGAAATAAATTTACACAATGCAATAAAAGACAAATTAAAAAGATATTTTTTTTTGCAATTATTTAAAATGGGGGTTCAACTTGCAAAAAAGTGAATACCAGGGGGTATATTTTTGAAATTACTCTTTAAAACTATTTTCTTCTCACGGGTCATGGTGATGAAGTCTCCATAATCTTATAGGAACACGATATACGAATTTGATCATAGTGGATTCGGTTTGAATAATTTCAGGTTCAGATGAAAATTAACACGTCTTGAGTTGTAAATGACCCATGTCTTAAATAAATTACTCGAGTTTGATTTGTCAAAGATTCAATTCGAGCGTGTTATGATTGAACCAAAAATAAATTCGAACCAAAGATTAAACTCGTATAATAAATGAGCCACATTACAAACATAATACTTGTTATGATCGGTTAATTTAGTGTTGAATTAATTGTGAGTATTATTTTCAATATCAATAATAAAATAAATTTTTATTGAATTTTTAAAACAAAAATTAAACGAATCAAAATTAAATATGTACTTTTGAATGTGAAGTAGGATTAGACAAATTTAGACTCAAGTATTCGGCAAAGTGGGCCTTTTTACTCAACGAACGGGCTCAGTACGGCCCAATAAAAGCAGCCCAGTGGAAATTTTCAATATAACACCAATTTTACCCCGACGAAACCATACATTATCGACAGTGTACTGTACCTTATCGAGCAGAGCCTTCGAGACTGGCTCTGAAGCACGAAGACGAGAAGGGAAGAGCAAAATAGCCACTGAGAGTGGCTCTGAAGCACTGAGCATGTCGCGAACAGTGCCTGTCATCGCCAAAAACGTTTCTGGTAATTTATTTATCTTTTTTATTCACTTCTGCTCTCAATTTCTCTTTGATTGCGGTGTGTTTGGTTTCCCGGAAACTCCGAGAAAATGGAGATGAAAGCTAGAGTCCCATAGGTCTGTTCGTGTTAATGGAGCCATTGAGATGAGTTATTGTCACCGGAAGTTTCATAGAACTTCTCGTCCTGTGAATGTGATGTGATTTTTGTCATTTTTTGGAAATGGGTAATGGAGTTGTGAACGAATTGTTTCTGGGTTATTCAATTTGTGTTGAAAAGTTATGAACTTGCGCTGGTCAGGATAGTTGTGGATTGTGAAGCATTTGACATAATAGTTTGTTTAGTTCATAGCAGAAACGATTTTGGGGACTCCTATAGGTCTGTTCGTGTTAATGGAACCATTGAGATGATTTATTGTCACCGGAAGTTTCATAGAACTTCTCGTCCTGTGAATGTGCTGTGATTTTTGTCATTTTTTTTGAAATGGGTAATGGAGTTTTGATGGAATTGTTTCTGGGTTATTCAATTTGTGTTGAAAAGTTATGAACTTGGGTTGGTCTGAGGATAGTTGTGGATTGTGAAGCATTTGACATTATAGTTTGTTTAGTTCATAGCAGAAACGATTTTAGGGACTGAAGATTACTACGTAATCTATGTTCTTAAGCTTTCATGTACTTAATTGCTTACAATTATCATTGTATGGAGATTTTGGAGAGTGAAGATTGCTACATAATTTATGTTCTTAAGCTTTCATGTACTTAACTACTTACAATTATCTTTGTATGGATATTTTGGAGACTCGAGATTGCTGCATAGTCTATGTTGTTAGACTTTTATGTACTTCTCTACTTACAATTATGTTTGTATGTATATTTCGGAGACTTGAGATTACTACATAATCCTTGTTCTTAAGCTTTCACTTCTTCAACTACTTACAATTATCTTTGTATGAAGATTTCAGAGACTCAAGAGCGCTACGTAGTCTATATTCTTAAGCTTTATGCACTTAACTACTTACAGAACAGTTCTCTTTGTATGGAGATTCAAGTTTGCCACCTAATCTAAGTTTTTAAGCTTTCATGTACTTAACTACTTACATTTATCTTTGTATGGAGATTTTGGAGAGGTAAGGTTGCTACATAATCTATGTTCTTAAGCTTTCATGTACTTAACTTCTTACTATTATCTTTGTATGGACATTGCGGCGACTCGAGATTGCTACATAATCTATGTTCTTAAGCTTTCATGTACTTAACTTCTTACAAATTATCTTTGTATGGAGATTTTGGAGACTCAAGTTTGCTACATAATCTATGTTCTTAAGCTTTCATGTATTTAGCTACTTACAATTATCTCAGTATGGAAATTTTGGATTGCCACATAATCTTTTTTTTTAAAGCTTTCATGTAATTAACTACTTACAATTATTTTTGCTTAGAGATTCGAGATAGCTGTATTATCTATGTTCTTAAACTTTCTTGTACTTAACTCATACCTCATGCATAAATTTCGAAGTCTTGGTTTGATGAACATATGAGTTTTTAAAGTTCAATTCAAGACATTATGATACTCATTTCGTTCATGTACCCTTAACTGTCTTTCAGGGTATGGTCCTGCAGATGGAAGATGTGTCCCTTGTTCAGGACTTTCTGGGAAAGCAATCACTGCAACTTCTCGATTGTCGCATGGAGATTGTATAATACGATCTCAGGTGAAAATCGGATATCTTTCATGGGCTCCCAGACCTGCTTCTTTTGTGTGTGAAGCAAGTTCTAGTGACATCTTCGGGGATGATGATGAACAAGAACTCGAGCTGGGTTATTCAGAAAGTGGGTCATTCCTCTCCATCTCCAATACCCTAGGTTACCAATCCACAGCAAAACAAAAGGAGATTTCTGAAATGTTTAGTAAAATTCGGATTAAGCTTCGAGAAAGAGCCGCCAAGAAAGATGGAGAAGAGAATGGTGGAGCCCCAGAAGAACAAAGTAAACCGAACGAGCTTAGAAGGAAGCACGTGGCCAAGGAAGGCAAGAGTAGCAATGGTGGTAGGATCAGAGGCGTCGTGGGTAAGGATATGTCAGCACTAAATGGAGGGTTTAGTAATGGAATGGCTTCTCATGGCTCTTCATTCAAGAGCCCGTCGAAATCTCCAGTCCCAAGAGAGAACCGTAATGATGGAAGCAACATTGTGTCACAATGGATGGCAAGTGAGGCGGGGAAGAAGTATCTGGCTAGCATTTCAGCCCAGCCTGAAGAACCTGGGATTAAATCAGATTCGAAGCTTGGCTCTGCTAATGGTGCTACTTTGAGGCCTTTTGGGTCTAGGAAGAAGAAGAAGAATCTGGCTGATGTGTCGGCTCAGCTTGAAGAAGAACCTGACATGAAATTGGATTTGGAGGTTGGTTCCGGTGGTGATGCTACTTTCAAGCTTTTTTGGACTTCAAGTGGGTCTTCTTCAGCTGAGCTTGAAGAAGAACCTTACATGAGATCAGATTCAAAGCTTGGTTCGGGTGGTAATGCTACTTTGAAGCCTCTTTGGACTTCAAGTGAGTCTAGGAAGAAGAAGAAGAGTCTGGCTGATGTATCAGCTGAGCTTGAAGAAGAACCTGAAATGAAACCAGATTTGGAGTTCGGTTCTGGTGGTGATGCTACTCTGAAGTCTCGTCCAACTTCAAGTGAGCCTAGGAAGATGATGCTTGCTGATATAATAGCTCAGCTTGAGGAAGAACCTGAGATGGAATTAGATTCAGAGTTTGGTGATGATGCTACAGTCAAGTCTCTCTCGACTTCAAGTGGGTCTTGGAAGAACAATCTGGCTGATGTATTAGCTGAGCTAGAAGATGAACCTGACCTGGACTTGGACTCGGACTTGGGAGTCTGAGTCCGAGTTTGATCTTGAGCCAGAGCCTGAGCCTGAACCTGAACCTGCCTTAGACTCTAAGTTTGATCCTGAGCCAGAGCATGAGAACAAAGCCAAGACCGTGTCTCCAGACAAGGAAGGTGAAACTTCAGAGGAGCTAATCAAAGAGGTAAATTTGAAGGAGACTGAACTGAGAGCACTGGCAAAGACTTGAGGACTGAAGAGGACTTCAAAGATGAAGAAAAGCGAGCTCATTGAGTTGCTAAGTAAGATTTGAGTCTAAACAACGATCCTCATAGCACAAAAAAGGTAGGAACAGATCACAGTTCTCTCTTGCTGTCATTTTTGAATTCAATGTTGTTTTGTAGCTTTTTGTAGATTTGTAATTGATTGTTTAAGATATCAGGTTTTGAGCCTTTTCAATGAGAATGATTGGAAATGATGTTCAAGTATCATTTTTGGGATGACGGCGGAAATATACGTTGTACTTCCAATTATTTGTATGTTGTTACCGTTATCTTTATTTTATGGTAGATTGTTATCATCTGCTTTTTTTTATAGTTGTTCCTTCTATGACAGAGTTAACATCTGATGGAAAATACTGTATTACCCCTACAAAAATCTTGGAGGTGTTAGAAAAAGATTAATTTCGTAATTTTTAAAATAAACACACACAAAATAACGGTCTCAGGGAAGAAGGGTAGCTGATATTTGTACTTTCTTCTTCCGTTAGTTTTTACAGATTTTAATTAATGGTTTTAAATTTTTAATTAAAAAAGTACAACATAACAATAACAGTAATAAACTCTAAATAATACAAAATACACAGCATAATTCTATAATTATCCCCATCATTTTTTCTCTTTCAGAATAGATACTCAATTTACAAATATATTATTATAATGCACCTTCCAGTATCTCATTGAATATCAACCTCTAAAATGGGATTTTATTACTACCAAAATTATTACCTTATTAGTAACACCAATACAACTAAGCAAATATTTACATCAAGATAAGCCAAAAAAAAAACAAATTGCTCTAAGAAGGCTAATCTCTTCCAGCCCAAGCAAATCGTCTTTTTTACCGATCGATTCGTCCAACCTTTCCACAGTGGTATAAATCGAGTGTATGGACGAATAGGGCCAAATAGTCATGTGTCGGGCAGCAAGTGGCCACAAATGAGCCCAAAAGTGGAGAATTCGCTAAAACCCTTCTTTTTCACCGATTTAACCGGAGTTGTAGATGCTCTAAGAACATGTAAATAAGCTAAAACTCCTAAAATCATCTCTCTACCTTGTTGAAGACTCATATGCTTTTGAGTACAGTTAAGAGCCTTTCTTAGCTTTCTTCAGCTCTACTTTACTTGGTCCTTGCTTATGTTTCCCCAATCCTCCATTTTTCTGTCCTTTACCTTGCCATGTTTCTTCGCCCGTCGCTGTATCACTCTCATCCTCCTCTGCCCAATCAGCCCTCGACATCACAGACTGTTGATAGTATCGAATAGCCACAAACAACATGAACACTGCACATATTCATTCATGAATGATCAACAAAACCATACTCCATTGGTTAATCCAAGTTCATTGTTTGTATCAACTATAGTGTGAAGGAACTGTCATAAACTTTCCATTAATATCACTACATTTTGAATTAGCTACTTCTATTGTGAATTGTTGATCAATCTATTAGAAATGAGAAAGGAGATTGTTGATCCTCACCTGCCCATACTCGAGCAACAATGGAAGACAGGTTCCATACAAGAGTGAAGATGGCAAATGCAACTGCTTTCTTGTGAGTGCATGACTCCCAAGCATCTCTGAACCGTTGGATCCAAAACTTACCTTCATCATAACGAAAATCAACAACATAAATCAGATACTTCCACGAGTAAAACAAACCCTGATAAGTATGGATCATGCTATGATAATAGCAAAAAAAAAAAAAGCATATTGAGATATTCGTTTTTTGCAACTTGTACTTATAACACTCTTCTTTGATAGTTGCAAATAAGAATCATGAACTTATTTTTTTTACTTTAACTCGTATGAAATGACGATTTTCACCTTACAGTTTAGATTTAAAAGATAATAAGTAAAAAACAAAAAAAAAAATCAAATTTTCATTCTCTTTGTACCAGACAAAGAGTAAGAAAATTTGGATTTTTGTTATTTAATTATTATTTTTCAATTAAAATTTCAAAGGGTAATCAATATTTTGGAACAAATTTATACAAAATGCAACAAAAAGAAAAGTTTGGATATTTTTTGTTGTTACAATTATCCCTATTATCCACCACTCTTGCACTCCTTTACTGTTTCTGTTGATCTACAAATGGTCCCCCCAGAAGTAGCCGTTATGTGCTTATCTTCTCAAGATATCTCAGGTCAAAATAAGTGTTCCCTCAAGGTACCCTACGCACTAAATTATGCATGCATCTTTTGTCTCATGCCTTTTACTCCAAGAGCATCTCTATATGGGCCCATGGTCCATCAAGAGGCCCATGGGGCCACTTGAATTAAGCTGTAGAGTAACTGTATGTATCATGATTCATGATACATGGCTATAATTTATGAACAAGAAGATATTGGATCAGATAGTTCCTTTTTACCATATGCAGTGATGAGTGTTGAGTATGAAGAGCAGACTTTTGGCACTGTGAAAACCCCAAAAAAGCCTGAGACAAACACAGATACAAAGAGTGAGTGTGAGCAACCCCAAACATTTATCAGTGCAAAAGTGTACATGACAGGGAAAACCCAGAAAATGTTGCTCAAAATCAACTCATGACTGATGAGAATGTCCCATCTGCCCATGTGAAAATGGAGCCAACCCAGTCAAAACCCACAATCTTGTGATGGTAAAGTTGTCTTTTAACATATTAGAGGAATGAGAGAGTAAAAAACCACCAAACATTTAAACTTGAGCTCATGACACCATTGTTTGAGTCCCATCAGTATCTCTGAAGCCTTATTTCTTTCTAACTTAGGTTGAGCCTCCATGTGCTTTTCTCTTCAGTTGTGCCTCTTTGATCTCTCACTAGGGGTGGGATAAACAAAACGAAATGGGAAAAAAACGGGTAATCGAACCAAAACTGATGAATTTTTCACTAAAGTGGTACAAATAGGTTAAAAAACAGCCTCAAAGTCGGTCAGAATGGTTCAGGGTCTGGTTTTCTATTTAGAAAACCGACAGTTAACTAAGAGACTCTCACTGACTCTTGTTGAGGCAGGTGGAAAAAATAGACCTCCATTCTACATAAGGAGTGATTTTAAGTCCAAATCTGGACACATTTAGATTATTGCTGATAAAAAAATGAAGTTTGATACAATGGGAGGAAAGTAACTTTACCAAACTTGGCCATCTTCCAAATGGTAATGAAGTTGCCACATCTAGCCAAAACAAAGAGCAGCACTGCCAACTGCAATTGTAAACAAATCATCAATCCCTTTTCTATATTTCTGGGTTTTAATATTCAAAGTTCATATTTTATAAATGACCTTCATTGTAGTGGAAGGATCTCCAGAGAAAAGAGCTCTGAGTTTGAGTAAGAACTCATTCAAGTAAGGGAGGAACAGTTTCAGCAGCCAAACTGCTTCTCCTTCACCCACCACATTGCTTGTATCATCATCATATGTGTCTATGACTCCTCTGATACATTGAACAAGAACATGGTGAAGATCGAACAAGACAATGATCACCAATTTTGCAAACTTGATTTTGTTACCTGTAGATTATGGACTTGTAGAGGAAGATTGCAGCAAGATAGACAAGACCCACATAGGAAATTACAGATATGAAGCTGCAAAAACCAGTAATTGACCAGAGAGTATGGAGATTAGAATGACAAAGATAAAAGGATGAACTTGAATCAGATTTTGGAGTGATGGGCTATTGCTTCTTTTGTTACCTGATGTTGAGATCTTGAGTATATGAGGAAGAGATTATGACAAAAGTCCCAACTCCAAATACGAATGCTGATCTCGAAACATCTCTCCACATTACCAAGTCCACTGAGTAAAATGTTTGAACAAAACCAATGAGCAAATGAAGAGAATGTACAAGAAACTGAAGATAAACCAACGATAAGTCATAAACATACCCCGAACTTTGTGTAAATTTGTTTCAAAATGATGATTTTACAATTGAAATTTTGAACTTAAAAAGAAGTCAAAACAGAAAATCCAGAATTTTCACATTTCTTAGTTAAATTTACACAAAATGCAACGAAAATGCAAGTTCAAGGTACGTTTACGCAGTTATCAAAGAAGAGGACTACAACTTGCAAAAAGTGAATATCTCAAGGTACTTTTTTGCAATCATCCCACAAAACTATCAGAATTCAGACCCAAAAACGAAAAATTCACCTAAACTCTGCAATTTGTTCTGGGTTTGTGGGAACCTCTTGTGTTGATCTGCAGAAACACAAACCAGAAACATCCACATTGTCACAATCACAAAGTCAGGATGAAGAAACAGGACAATCCCACAAGGTAAGAACTGAAAATTTACCAGGAGCAGGACTAGGTCTAGGAATAGGCTTCTTTGGCTGATAATTTTGGTGAATTGTTGAGCTTCTGATAACAGGTGAAGGTGGAAGAGGTTGTGTTCTCACAGAAGAAGCCATAGCCACTGGTTTTGTGTTCACTTTACCAATCTTCTTCACTTCAACCACAACCGCTTTCTTAGGCTTCTCTTCTGGTTCTGGTTTTGGTTCTGGGACATTGATTTCTTTGACATCAATGCTCTTCTTCTCAACCTCATCAAGCTCCATCTCTTCCTCCATGTCGGCAAACTCAATTTCTTCCTCTTCCTGGTCCTCATCTTCAACATCCCCACCATCCTCTTTTTGCTGATCCTCACTCACATTATTACTGGAAATTACCTTCTCTTTGCAAGTCAAATCAGTCCCATCTTCTTCCTTCTCCATCTCAACATCTGGGTCTCTCTCATCATCACCAATGCTCTCTAATTCATGCACACCATTACAATTCACGGACTCAAGCTCAATAGTAGAATCTTTGTCAATCCCATTAACAGTAACATCGCCAGAAACCAAATTCAAATCCCCAGATCTCAGCTTCCTCCTTACCTGAATTGGGCTTTCATTCCCTGAATTGAGCTCCATGCTCCTCTCAGATCTCAGCTTCCTCCTTCCCTGAACTGGGGTCTTCTCGCAATCGGAGGAGCTCCGGTGGAGCTGCGAATCAGATCTCAGCTTCGAAACCTGAACTGGGCTGCTCTTAACACTCTCGAATCCCTCGAAATTGGACTCAGATTTCCACGTCTTCCTCTTCACAGACCCCACAATCGAGCTCCTCCTGACCCTCCTTACCTCATCCCCAGACCCACCGGGACTCGACCCCGTCTCCTCCGTATCGTCGCCATTGAAGACCTTGACCCCACCCGACCCTTCGTCGAGCTTCATCCTACTCTCCCACACAGACCCAGAAGCAACCACACCACTGCTCCTCTTAGCTCCTGTACCTGGTCCTCTTCTAACTCTCCCCACCTCCATCTCTCTCTCTCTCTCTCTCACTAGCAATTGATTAGTACACTGAAATGAGTATTATTGGGATCTCTTCTTCAGACAAGCTACTGTATCATGCTCCTTGTGTTTCTGGGTCCTGAAAAAGCTCTTAATTTGGTGGGGTTGATGGTGATTTGGGTACAAGGAGAGGAGACCCACCATTTTTTTTTCTGCTTTTTTCTCTTTAACTTTGTTTTGTTTATGGTGATGATGATGAAGAAGGATCTGTTATTACTGTTAGTGGAGGTGCTGTTCCCGAGGCCGAGAACGGACACTGAGAATTAGAGACTCAATCACATGCGGATTATGAAAAAGACGCAGAGAGGCAGAGGTAGGTGGAGAGCTGAGAGCTATTTTCTTCTGTATCAATTTTGGCTCGTAATTTATCGACTGAAACTGACAGCTTGATCAACACAAGTATTTAAAAAAAAAAAAAACAAATGTAATATTTGAATTCCGATGCCCCCGATTAGACTCTAAAAGGTTGGAATCTGCAATTGATTATGTCGGTAACGGTAATTCTACGCTCCAATCCTGTATGCTGGATCGAGATCCAAACACACACGATGAGATTTTTTGGGAGATTGGAATCAGCAGTTGCTGAAAATGTTAGGGCATCACGGGGTGTCCCAAAGGAACCACATCCCGCCCCCTCGGGCTCAGATTCTATCCGACCCTTAACCTCCTCCTTCTCTTGGCAAACTCCTCGGCAGCTTGTCGACACAACACAAGGCTGACCGAGTCGAGACGGAAAAAGTTATTTGGATTGCGAGATCGAGCAACGGGGTGTGTCACACCTTGCCCTGTCAGGATCCAAGACATCTCGACCCATAACCTTCCCTTTTATTGGTGTTATCCCTGGATGCCCGGTATTCCCCCAGATGTCTTGAGAAGGTCTCCGCCGAGAGACCAGTGTGTTTTTCTCCGACACCACGAGCATTTTCAGATCAAGTCAGGAAAAGAGCGAAGTGAGTTACGACCATGCATTCATCGTCAAGAAGATCTACCCTCTCAACTATTACCTGAATTAGCCGGGCATGTTAGCCATAGGGCTCACATCTCGAATATTGTTCGGGACTATGTCTAGTCCTTTTTAATCTTATCATTTCCAATTCCATCTTATTACACGTTATCTTCAGTGTTAATTAATATCTACTTCTATGCTATAAAAAATACACCTCACGAGCTTCCTCGATCTTCTTCCATCCCCTTTTGTTATCTCTCTTCATTCATTCATTCATCATCCATTTCAAACTTATTTACTTCTTCCATTCATATCACTCACTTAAAACAAATATTTTACCTCACGAGCTTCTTTAGTTTTACTCGAGTTCGTCCTCTACAAATCGTATTTAACTCAAATTCGCAGGGATGTTCCCATATGCGAACAGATAAAAGAACAAGAAGAGAATTATCATCTCGGGATGACCCAGACAATAAGAAGGAGACGGAAGATGGTGTTGGAAAATTGGACCGAAAAAATAGATTGAAAATAATTACTTTAGCGAGAAAAGAAAGTTTTGGGTACACTTGAAAATAATTTTTTTTATAAAATAACGACCAGAAAATTTCCTCTAATTTTAATATGACACCTGTATAAATATCAAGTCCCAACACAAAAATAAGGTTTAATCCTAAAACTCAGCGTCAAACCACCGACACACCGATACCGACACTAAAACTCAGTTCATGCATAAGAGTCAACGTTAATATGACTTCAGTCTCGTAGATCCTCGTAGACCGACATCAAATAGTCCAAAAACGATGGCGTTTTCGATAATCACAGACCTTAATAAGATTTATAGAGATCTGAACCTCTGTAGCATAAGTCAAAACCCGACAGGACAAGCAAGGCACGTGAGTTTTGGATCTACAAAAAAAGAAAGACGTCACGTGATCCGAACCTGATCAAGTTACTAAATAAAATTAATTAATAATAATAACGAACTCATAATTAATTAATAAACAAATATATAATAAATTGCAGCGTTCTCGATTTTCTGGGGTCTCGTTCTTCTTCTTCGATTCTCATTCGCTGTCAAGCTCAGGATCCTAATCGGAAGCCATTACGAGGCCTTAACCGTGGAGTTGCAGCTCATTGTTCTTCTGGGTATGTTTAATTTGATTTTTGTTCGTTGTTCTGGAAGTGTAGAGCTTGAATTGAAATGAACTGAACCGTGTGTGATTCTGATTCCGCTTTGTGAAGTTAGATTTTGTCGATTTGGGCGGGTTTCGGTTCTGGGTTTGTTTGCATTACTGGTTTCGATCACATTTTCGAGTTCATTGTTTAGAAAATTGGATTTCAGAGCTGTGATTTCTAAGATCGAGCTGTGGTTGGTTTAGGCAGATTTTGATTCCGGGCTGTGTTTGTTTGGGGGTTAATGTAGCTTGAGTTGTTTGCATTTCTGGGTTTCGAATTTCGATTGCATTTTTGAGTTAGTAATTGGATTTCAGAACTGTGATATTGGGGATTGAGCTGTTGTAGGACCTAGAGAGCTATACCATTGAAGGGCTAAAAGACTATTTGGGGAAGATGAAGAGCTTGAAACTGATTAGTTGTATGCTAGAACTCAAAGCTTCTTCTTGTTGATGAAGGGAATTTTGATCAGCTGAGATGAGAATACAAGTGGGTTAGAAATTGTAAATTATTGACTGAAGTTGAATTTAATATATACATAGAAGGGGAAATTACCTTTAGTTAACTTAAAGTTTTGGTCACATATGTTTAGCTACACAAAGTTATGGTAATTTATCATACAAAGTTTTGGGCAAGTTTTTGACACTTTTACCTTACTATCAATTGTTAAGAGGCATGTAATTGATCTGTGATCAATTCATAAGGCATGTAGGTGACCTGTGACTAATTCACAAAGGCATGTAAATGATCTCTGACCTAAACTTATGGTTACTTAATAGACACTTTTGAACGTTTTGTACCTAAAAGTACGTGACCAAAACTTTAGGGTAACTAAAGGTAATTTCCACTACATAGAATGGTGATACTCTTTGTGACTAATATATTGGATATAGAGTGACACGCAGTTCATATGGAGTTTAACTCAATGCTTGCAATAGATTGTAGGGGAAATCCCAATGACACATCCTTTTGTCGACTTTTCATTAAGATGAATCAACGGTAAAGATCATTTGTTTGCAAAAATACACAATAACCTTCATTTATTCACAAAAAACAACGGTCTTCGTCAAATCGTTATGACGTTGTCAAGGTCAGTTAAAAAAAAACTGGCGGTCTCATAAGTTCATAACGATTTGATGGAAACCGTTGTTTTCTGTGAGTAAATAAAAGGTGACTGTGTTTTTGCAAACGAATGACCATTACGGTTAGTTTGATTAAATAAAGGTCAAAAGGGGATGTCTTATTGGGATTTTCCCTAGATTGTATAACGATTTCTTCTGTTTATGCCCTTTTGCTCATTGTCCACTAATACTATGAGATTAGCAAATTGTGGAGTTCACTCTATGTAAGAGACCGGTTTATGCCCTTTTGTTTGGATTAATTTTTTATGTTCCTCTCCTTTAACTTACTGGCTTCTAATGCATTTGACAGTATCTAAACAAGGCCACATAGAATTGGCGCTTGATGAAAATGACATTGAAGACGTGCCATGCTTGCTCCTGAAGAATCTCTACCTACTAATTTCCTTAAAAATGTGCAATGCCTGATTTTGCTCGATGCTTTCTGTGAGGTACAATCCTTTTCATTTTCTAATTGAAAGGAAGCTTCCTTGAATACTTGACATTCTTTAGCTTGTTAATGGTACTGAGATATGTGCAATTTATGAAACTTTGACTTTGGATTATGTGAAGGATTGTTGTTTAATGTGTAGACAACATCAATGCTGAACCTGGGCTCTGATTCTTTGTAGAACTATAAAGAAAACACCACTTGCATATTAAATTTAGGGATGGTTGCAAAAAAGTGCCATGAGGTATTCAGTTTTTGCAACTTGTAGCCATCTTCTTTGATCATTGCTAAAAAATACCCTGAACTTGTCTTGTTGTTGCAATTTGTATAAAATGATGATTTTACCCTTACAATTTATATTTTAAAGTAAGTGAAAAAAAAATCAAATTTTAGTATCCCTTAATTTTCTTTCTCTTGGCACCGTACAAAGAGTAAGAAATTTAAGGGATATGCAAATATGGATTTTTGGTTATTTAACTATTATTTTTGAAATTTAAATTTGCATATTTTGAAGCTAACTTACACAAAGTGCAACAAAAAGAAGACATGTCCATGACATTTTTTTGCAATTATCAAAGAAGAGGGCTACGAGTCACAATTTTTTTGCGATTATCCCTACTGATTTTTTATTATTATTTGCATTTGGATAGAACAGGTTAGGTAGAGATCATGGCCTCGTTATTTTAGCATAATATTGTTTGGAACAACTTAAGAGATAGTGTGACGGGCATACGGGCTGTTTTGCCTTAGCGATTATTTTAGCATTATCTTTGGATGAGAGAGAGAAATGGTCAAAACCCTTGTGTGTTTTATATTTTACTTAAACTAGGGTTCTATTCAATTGGGATTTGCCCCCAACTTGGGGATTTTGACATTAAACTATAGCCTTGTTGTGTTAGGTTAGTATTATAAGTTCGGAAATCAAACACAGATTAAAGAATTCACAAACAAAACAGCAATGAGACGTGATTTGTTGATTTGGGCAACTAAGCATGATGATTAGCTCTGATTTGGTGCACCATAATAAGAAAAAGCTCTGAGACTCAAGACACGTTACTCTGAAAACTTCAGATAACCAGACTGGTTCCTAACCAAAAGCAACACCCCAAACAACTGAGACTTTATGGATATAGAATTGGTTCTTTTGTAGCAGGAGCAACTGCTCACATGCATATTGCATCATGACCTCACTGATGTTTGCATCTTTACTATTCAGTGATTCTATATAAAAAAATACGGAATATGTCATTTACACCCACTCGGTGACCTCTGATTTTAAAAAAACGCCCCCTATAGGTGATGGGTCATCTCATCGGTAACAAGGTGTCACCTTTCGTTATTATGTAATACCCGTATTCTGTTAACATTGTTTTGAAAAAACCACTGATATCTATGAGAAAGGTGACAGTTTTTTGTTGATAACCCATCACTTATGTAACGTGTTTTTGAAAATTGTAAGTCTCCGAAGGTGTGTTAGTGAAGTTTTACCCCTTAATTTGTATTGTCTCTCTGTGAGGATCTTTTCTGGGTCTATCTTGCAGAAACTATGGCAAAGATGGCTCTTTTGGGACAGTGTTCTTTTTCTCTTTTGGTACTTTTGACCTTAGCTTTAAGCCTTTACCATAGATGCTTATCTTCTACACACTGTGCTATCTCTTGGATAGGACAATTGTTTATAAATGGGATGCAAATTTTATAAAGGTAACTCCAAATACGCATCTTTGGACGACTTTTTGTCAGCAGAAACTAACTGCAGAGATCGTTCATTCTCGAAAACACAATGCCCCACTATCTTTATCATCAATAAACAACGACTTCCATTATATCTAACGGTTTTGTTTTTAGGAGTGGTTTTTGAGAGAACTCTGCTGAGATGATCGTTAGTTTTTGCAAAAATTGATGGGAAACCGGTTGACTTAACGGAAGTGTTGTTTATTGATTATAAAGACAGTGCAGCGTGTTTTTGTGACGAATGATCTTTACAGTTAGTTTCTGCTAAATCAGGGATTTTCCTACAAACAATCAATTTTCATATCTCTGTTGTAATGATGAGCAAAACTGTACATAATCACACACAAAACATCCTTAAATCATAAGAACAACCTTGTTTATATGCCTAATTCTGAGTTCTAACATCAGAACAACCTTGTACTCAGATGATCGGAGGAGTCGGAGTCTCCCAAACATCGAACACATTCTCCTCGCTGTGAAGCGCAAAGAGCCTATCCCCACCGATCGAGAAATCACAAATCGAACCTCCATAGCTTCTTCTCAACCGAGAAGTAAGAACCCAATCAGGTCCACAGAACACCGAAATTGAATCATTCATCGAGGAGAAGAGTTGACTTTCATGGACCGCGAGCTTCGGGTAACAGGGCTCCTCCGGCATCTTCCCCTTCATCAGCCTGCTCCTCGAGCTCCACCGGACAATGCCGCCATTTCTCCTGATGTCCATGAACCCCAAGTCCTCGTACTCATTGACCACACAGATTGAATTGCTCTCCTCCATGGCTATGGCGTCCCGAACCCTCTTCTCGTCGGAGGTGATCGGGAGTCCTACATCTGACCAGCTCCATACCATGTTCTTGTCCCTGAAATCTAGTAAGCTGATGTAGCAATTGTCTTTTCTCGGGAACAATGTTGCTACCAAGAGACAATTTTTATTGTGTAGGTATTGAATTTTATCGGCTTCTCCTAATGACCAGCCCGGAGATTCGTAGAAGAAATCGGTCTGAGCTCCGGTGACCTGATCCCAAACTCCGACGCCGTACTCATTGCTTCTCCCTTTACAGCAGGAGAAGATTTTTTCATCGGAGCTGAAGCTTAGAGCTCCGGCAGTGTAGCTTTTGGTTTGGTTGCTGTGTTTCACTTGGAATTTGTGTTTGAGCTCGCCGGTGGCGGCGTTGAAGAGGGCCATCCCGCCGTCCTCCGGCCGGCCGAGCCGCTCGCAGGCCGTGACCACGATGTTGGCCCGGTCGAGCCAGCCGACGTCGTTGACTCTCTGGTAATCGAGATTAATCGGTTGGTGCTCCTCCATCATCCAGTCGTAGACGTGGACCATGCTGCCGTGCGCCACACAGCAGCCGCCGTCTGGGCCGGCCCGGACGGCGGTTCCGTCGCCGGGGGCTTGGCCTGTCACCGACCCGGATAGTCTTAACCGGTTACCATCAAATTGGCCCCATTTACCGGACCGGACGTGGTCGAGGAGGCCGTAGAACCGGGCCTCCCGGTAGAGGAGCTTCCCCGGGAGGTTGGCGGGGACG
>JAYMTN010000466.1:0-16559 GCA_036897425.1 Erodium trifolium
AGTTAGGGTACTAAAGTGGCGCTAAACCAATAGTTAGGGTACTGAGGTGAAAATAACCCATAAAAAAATGATCACCACTAGCTCTGTTGGAGAATAAGTTATTTGCTTATCGGTTCATGCAGCTTTAGAGAAGTTTTCATTTTTCAACCGTTGTTGAAAATGGAAAATCTTATTTATCGTTGATTTTTTTCTGAGATCATAATTGTCGACTATCAGAAACCGTAAAAAACTAACGAAATCCGTTTGATCCATTTAGACCAGCTAACTAATCATGCGAAATGTCAAGGATCCCCATAAAAAATGTCAGCTAGGGTTATTATCTTGGGGAAAAAAAGTCAATTAAGGTTATGATACGGGGTTTGTCTACCGTTTCATAACTCTACCTTACCTTTTTCCTTAAGGATAAATTTGACATTTCGCATGGTCAGTTAATGAGGCTTAATTTTTCGACTTAGTAGTTTTTAATGGTTTCTGATAATCGAGAATCATGACTTCAGAAAAATGTCAGTTAGAAGTATGATGTAGGAAATCACATTTATCTATCGTTATATTATAGAGTCAGTAAATTGGATTGAAGCAGTTCCTAGGGTAGATAACTTTCTTGGGTTGTATAGTGGGCCTTTGAGACCCCAAACGTAGTGTAATGATTTGGGATTAAGTGGAATTAAAAAAATTTGGGCCTGGGTGAGGCCCAAATGATAATCCACTCTCAGTCTTTACCCTGTTGAGATGATTTAAATCGTTGACTTGACTTGTATGTGGTTTCTACTTCAAATATTGTGTTCGTTCCTTGTCAATGAAGTTCCTAGTACGATTAGCGCGTGGAAACCCACTGCTTATGTCATTTTTGTTTTGTACTTTAGGAAAAGATCTGTTTTATTGCAAAGTCAAGATCATGTCACCATCCCTATTCTTGTGACCGAAAAAAAAGGACAATGATATAAATATATACAGTGTATTTTAAATTGTTTGAAATTATTCTTTATTCTGCAGTAAATTGTTATTACGTGTATTGTTGGTTATATATGTTAGATACTGTAATCTCTTACTATAATATAGGTATATAGAATGTTATATATTGATGGGTAAGAGGGGTGGGCATGGTCGGTTCGTCCCAACTCCATGCCCCACACCGCAACTGTCCGGTCTCCCATACTCGGCACCGACATTGTGCCGGAACCGGGAAAACACAAAACAAATCCGATCGGTTTTACGGTTTCAACCGACCACCCATATTAATAAAGTGTCTCTCTTTTATGGTCCAAATTCCAGAAAAATAGCAGAAGAATGGTGCCAATTTGTGCAACATTCGTTTGCCGAGAGTGAGGGAAAACAAAGCAAAAGGAAGATAGAGATTTTAAGAGAACAAATAAATTGAAAATTTAAAAAATAAAGAGAAGAGTTGTGTATTATGTGTTGAAGAAGCTGGCATTTTGGAGATCTTCGCAGGAGTATTTGCTTTGTTGAGATAGACTAAACAATAAATGTGAGATGAATGGCAAGAAAATCATACGATTGAGTGTTGAAACATAAACGGAATTATAACTAGTTATAATTGCTAATAACATCATTTATAACTCTATCCTGCAAAAACCATACGAGTCTTAAGAAAGACAATCAACAACGTCATTTTTTATAATGAAAAAATACAAAAGAATGATTCTGAAGTAAAGGCTAACAAGTCGTTACCCAATCCTAATAGTACTAACTGATTCTAGCTAACGGTACCATCGAATAAAATACACTTGCAGAAAGAATGGTCTAAGAGCACCTGCAGTGGGGTCTATTGAAGCATCGAATGAGCAGAAAGAAAGAAAGGAAAATATGATATTTCTTTTCTCTCTAAGCGTCTACAAATATGTCAACGCATGTATTCGATTCGACCCTTCATCTCTCTCTCTCCCTCCTTTCTTCTCTTTCTTCCCTCAACTTTTCTTGTTTAATTTTGGTTAAATTTATCCGATCCAATACGTAAATTCTCGATCAGACAAAAATAAACTAAAATCATTCATGTATGTAAAAATATACTACTTTTGACAATTTCAAAGATACGAGGCACGAAAGGAAGTTGCAAGGCAATTTCCAAAGTCTATTCATGAGAGGATCAGCATTTACTAGTCAGCGTTTCTGGCTGCCCCTTCCAACCCTACAATTTTATTATGAAATGTTGACAAATCTGGAGCTACCTTGCCCCCACACTTGAAAAGAATATCCACTAGGGAGAAATTAAAGCGAGGTCAAGTTGTACGCAATGAATAAGTTCTTTCTATTCATTACATGAATTTGTATTTATTTAATTAATTAAATATAACTCGTGTTGAGATCATACATCATATTCATTTTCAGAGGAAATATGAGTATATGTTGAATGAGTACTGAAAATGTATAGTTTTGAAGGAATTTTTTCGACAGCAATGGACATTTTTGGATTTTCTTTTATAAAATCCGACCGCCTTTCATCAGCCGCATATTCCAGTAAAAAAAAAGCAGTGGAAACAATGTCACCAAACCACTCAAGCAATTACCTTGTACCTTCCTCTTCCAAGTCTTCAACTTTTGTTTTGGTCTTTGTCTGTTTCGAAACAGTCTTTGTCTATTACATATTATGTCCTTTTGTTTAGATATAGTAAGTACCTCACTTTCTCCGACTTAGTCCATCGTCTATCCAAAATTGTTCCCATTCAGCCAATGCTCTGTTCCAATTCCAAAAACTAAACTCGAACAAAACGACACAGTAGAGGCAGGTATAAGGACTAAATCGAAACAAAACGACATACATATATATGCATATAATTTCAGAACACTTTCCTCCTCCTTTACTTAGAACCTTGTACTGTCCTAGTTTTTCTCAATTTGCTCTCTTGTGGGTCTCCTAGTAAACAAGATATGCTTTACTGAACTGTAAACTTACCAGAAAAAGATTGGTAGGAGAAGACCAAGACTTGCACCCAGCAAACATCGGATTCTGCTAATACCTTGTTCTCGCTGTACCTGCATCGCTATGCAAAACAAATCCTCTGTTTAGTATAAACCAAAGGTGTTATCGTAAACATGTCATGCGATGTGAAAAAATGTACACTCAAATTGAAAACTAATGCTTGCTGACTAGTCTGATATAAATCGAATTTCTTTCATTTTCTTCCCCCACTTGTGGTGCAAAGTTTGAACTTACTTGGTACTTGTGTTGAAGACTGTTACTGGGGGTGAATGTGTATATACATGTCACCTGTGTTTCAATTTGTTGAAATCCTATCTTCTTCAACCTTGGAAAAGCTCGGAAGCAATGGCAGGAAGCTACAGCCACCATTCACACTACGATTGCAGTACTTTTATACTCAACATAGCTTCTAAAACCATCAACAAAGCTCAGAAGCGATGGAGGGTTGCCTACGCCGCGATCTACTTCTCTCGGGTGATGCTCTCTCTGGGCAAGGAGATCTTATCCAGGAGAAACAGTCACTTGCATGATCTGCAGAATCAATCTCATTCCATTCTCGATGTTCAAGCAATGACGTCTAGCTCCGAGGTTGTTTCTCATTCCTTGTCTTCCAAGGTTGACCATGGTAAGCTCACGGAAATGGTGAAGGAGAAGGACTTGGGTACTCTTTCCACCATGGGAGGAGTTGCAGGGATAGCCAGAGCTCTGGGGACGGGTCCTGAGTCTGGGATTGGAGGAGATGGGCCGGAGGTTGAGCTCCGGCGTGGGAAGTTCGGTTCCAATACTTACAATAGACAGCCTGCCAAAGGGCTGTTTTATTTCATTGTCGATGCATTCAAAGACACAACCATACTCATCTTACTGGTCTGCGCCGGGTTATCCCTCGGTTTCGGGATCAAAGAGCACGGCCTGCAGGAGGGTTGGTACGAGGGTGGGAGTATCTTCGTGGCCGTCTTTCTGGTGGTGCTGGTCTCCGCCGGAAGCAACTTCAGACAAGAGATGCAGTTCGACAAGCTGTCCAGAATCAGCAGCAACATTAAGGTTGAAGTACTAAGAAACGGCCGGAGACAAGAAGTGTCGATTTTTGACATAGTTGTGGGAGACGTGGTGTTTCTGAAGATCGGCGATCAGATTCCGGCGGACGGGTTGTTCCTTGACGGCCACTCGTTGCTGGTGGACCAGTCCAGCATGACAGGGGAGAGTGACCACCTGGAGGTGGACTCGACCCATAACCCGTTTCTGTTTTCGGGTTCTAAAGTCGCTGACGGGTATGGTCGGATGCTTGTGGTTTCAGTAGGGATGAGTACAGCTTGGGGAGAAATGATGAGCTCCATATCACAGAGCTCTAGTGAAAGAACACCGTTACAAGCTCGTCTTGACAAACTAACCTCATCAATAGGTAAGGTTGGTCTCACAGTTGCATTCCTAGTTCTTACAGTTATGATTATACGATACTTCACCGGAAATACGAAAGACGATCTTGGAAATAAGGAGTATGTTCGTGGAAGAACAAAGACTGACGAGGTTGTGAATGCAATGCTGAGGGTTGTTGCTACAGCTGTCACGATCGTGGTGGTGGCGATCCCTGAAGGCTTGCCACTGGCGGTGACGCTGACGCTCGCCTACTCGATGAAGAGAATGATGACGGATCAGGCTATGGTGAGGAAGCTTCCGGCCTGCGAGACAATGGGATCGGCCACGATCATCTGTACCGACAAAACGGGGACGTTGACGCTGAACCAGATGAAAGTGATCAAGCTTTGGATTGGGGAAGAGCTCGTTGAGCACGATACTTACAATGCACTTTCGCCTGAGGTGGTTGATTTGTTTCACCAAGGTGTTGGGTTGAACACGACGGGAAGTGTCTACAAATCTGGATCGTCTGGGTCTGATTACGAGTTTTCGGGGAGTCCAACGGAGAAAGCAATTCTCTCTTGGGCTGTAACGGAGATGGGGATGGAGATGGAGAAGTTGAATCAGAGATATGTGATTCTTCATGTTGAGACCTTCAACTCTGAGAAGAAACGGAGTGGGGTTGAAGTGAGGAGGGAGACGGACGGGACTATTCATGTGCACTGGAAAGGAGCTGCTGAGATGGTACTCGCAATGTGCACGAATTATCTTCAAAGTAACGGGAAAGTAAGGTTACTTGACGACGAAGATAGGGCTAAATTAGAAAAAATAATCCAAGGCATGGCAGCGAGTAGCCTCAGGTGCATTGCATTCGCTCATAAGCAAGTTTCAGAGGAAGAGCAACGAGGCGATGGAAATGGAATCACCAGCAAGAAGCTACACGAAGACGCTCTAACCCTGCTCGGGATCGTTGGCTTGAAAGACCCGTGCAGACCGGGAGTCAAAGACGCGGTGAACGTTTGCAAATCCGCCGGAGTGAGCATCAAAATGATCACCGGAGACAATGTTTACACGGCAAAAGCAATAGCCACAGAATGTGGGATACTCGAGCCCGGTCGCGAGCTCAACGACGGGGAAGTGGTGGAAGGCGTTGAGTTTCGAAGCTACACGGATCAAGAAAGGATGGAGAAAGTCGACAAGATCCGTGTAATGGCGAGGTCTTCACCGTTGGACAAGCTTTTGATGGTACAATGCCTGAAACAGAAAGGCCATGTCGTGGCGGTGACCGGAGACGGCACCAACGACGCTCCAGCCCTGAGAGCGGCTGATGTCGGGCTTTCTATGGGGATTCAGGGCACGGAGGTGGCCAAGGAGAGCTCGGATATCGTGATCCTGGACGATAACTTCCCCTCCGTGGCCACGGTCCTGAGGTGGGGAAGATGTGTGTACAACAACATTCAGAAATTTATTCAATTTCAGCTCACAGTGAACGTTGCAGCTCTAGTAATTAACTTCATAGCGGCTGTTTCAGCCGGTGATGTTCCTCTCACAGCGGTTCAGCTGTTGTGGGTGAATCTCATAATGGACACGCTCGGTGCGCTTGCGCTCGCCACAGAAAGGCCTACCGACGAGCTAATGCAGAGACGACCGGTAGGCCGGACAGAACCACTGATAACAAATATCATGTGGAGGAATCTATTAGCTCAAGCGCTGTACCAGATAGCGATCTTACTCACGTTACAGTTCAGGGGACGGGATATTTTCAATGTCAACGTGGAGGTGAAGGACACATTGATTTTCAATACTTTTGTGCTATGCCAAGTCTTTAACGAGTTCAATGCAAGGAAGATGGAGAAGAAGAACGTTTTCAAAGGCGTTCTTAAGAACAGATTGTTTATTGGGATTGTTGGGATAACTATTGTTCTTCAGGTTATAATGGTTGAGTTTCTGAAGAAGTTTGCTGATACAGAGAGGTTGAATTGGTGGCAATGGTTAGTTTGTATTGCACTGGCATCGGTGTCATGGCCTATCGGCTGGTTAGTCAAGTGCATACCCGTTCCAGATACGCCATTGATGAGTTATCTCAAGAAGTCGAACTTCGTGTTTGTGATTATCAAGAATGCTATCTACCGAAGAAGACCATCTTCCTCTAGGCCAGGAACCGAATGACGGTTAGAATTTCACGAAGGCAAGGGCCTATGCATGACAATGGCAAGATAGCAACTTAACCAATCTACCAAAGCAAAAACATTGGTCGAAGATCGGAACAGAATGAGGGAAAGTTACAACTGGTGAAGGTAAGGGCCTATGCTTGACAAAGTCAATTTCCATTGCTCAAAATGGAGTGACTTTGCCTTGTGTAGCTTTTGCGCTTATCTTTTCAGAATTCCAAAGCTACGAATCTACGATGTTCCCTCACTACAAGAGGAGGAGCAAGAAGAAGAATCACCTGGAGTAGGTAAAGGTATAACTGGCCCTTGTCATGCATAGGTCCTTACCTTTATAAAATTCTAACTTTCCCACCTTCACTTCCACGCCTGGAGGAGATTCTATTCCTTTGAGCTTGGAATCGGGTTTCGTCCAGGCTTGGCAATGAACGGGGAATGTTAGAGTTTAGTAAAGGTGAGTGTCTATGCATAACAAGGGAAAAGTTTGTCATTTAGCTACCTCCAAGTGATTCACCGAAGAAGATGGCGATGAAGGAGATAGGCTTTAAACTATTGTAGAGAACAATTCTAGAAGAAGACCGATTTATTGAAGCCTTTGGGTATGTCCTAGTATTGAATGTTCAGAGAAATGTTTTATATAACAACTTATTTCAATGAGCTGGTTGTTTTTGATGAAATTTGGGTAATAAGTGCCTTTTGGGTACTTTATTTCATTCAAAATTTTGCAATTTATGAGAAGTAGTGTCCTAATTTCAACACATTCAGCTGTCAAGTTTTGACCGTTGAATGTGTAGCATGCTAAATGCAATTCTATGGTAAAATTAGCACGATGATCTGAAAATACAAACCTAATATAACATAAAAGGTATCGAACATATCACAGATAAGTTGGGAGAGGGAAAGGGAGGACTCACAATGACAAAGCAGCCCAGTTCCTTTTGTAATGCTCCATTGGTCCAAAACCTGTAACCATATAAGTAATGGTAAGAGTGTATTAATAAACCCACAAATACATATCATTAGTCAAGTTAAGAGGCTAATTTGATTGCTCAGAAATAGAGCCTAAAGTTGGAGTTGAAGGCTACAATTTCAAATCCATGTGCTCTTCAATACTATATACAAATGAACCATTGATTAGAACTAGGGTTAATTGCTAAAAACTATATTATATATTGTCCACTTGCAAAAAACTACATTATGTATTGTCCACGCTTTTAAACTACACTATCTTTGACCACCGCCGTTTACTTGCAAAATTTGGAATATTCCGTTAAAATTAGGGTCGTGGACGGTTTAGAGTGTAGGTTTCCACATGTGGACAATACATAAATGTAGTTTTTCTCACGTGGACAATACATAATGTAGTTTTTCGCAAGTGGACGATAAATAAATGTAGTTTTTAGCAATTAACCCTTAGAACTATATCAAAATCGTTTTAACCCAGTTAATAATAAACCAATTCTACAGTTCAAAACAGGATTTTGAACTCCAAATAGTTCTGCAACCATCATACTATTTTCTGCACATAATTAGGATAAACTAAGAATATAGAGCTGCCTTCCATTACATGAACTATGAATATGAGTTTAAGGTGACAATGACTTTCAAAACAAAACCAATCTAAAAGAATAAAAAAGAATCCATTTTGCCCAAAGGGTTAAATGTAAAAACCTACTCTTATGTATTGGTCACTAACATTAAGTTACCGAAAGTTTGAAAGTGTTAAATGAAGGACCTTATGTTTTGTCACATGCCATTTACATGCCTTTATGAATTGGTCACACATCATTTACATGCCTTATGAATAGGTCACAGACTCACGGTCATTTACATGCCTCAAATAGTGACCGATATTTTAGGGTAGTTTGTTGTTAGTGACCAATACTTTAGGTATGTTTTTACATTTAACCCTTACCCAAATTGACCTCCAGCAGTTTTCATTAACCTACTCTGACCAAAGTTTAAGAATTCCCAATTCCATTTGCAAAACCCAATTCAAAGGCACAAGCTTTTCGATTTGGATATCCTTTGTAAAGAAAAAATACCCATCAAAGATAGCATCATTTTCTTACTTTCTATTGCAGTTTTCACAGAATGGGTACATAAAATTAGAGAAAATCTACTACCAACAAGGGGCTAAAGAAGAAGAAGAACTCCAGAAAATTGAAAGCTTTATCAATGAGTAACTTACAGGTAAACCATGGAAGCCTGAGAAAAAAGCACTTAAGTTTTGATTTCAGATAGCCATCGTCTTCTTCTTGTTGATGAATGCAAGGCCGAATCAAGCATTTGCTAGCACGGAGTAGATGGGTATTTTCCTGGCAAATGCTGACATGGCAAACAGAACCGTGTGATTAAAGTCAAAAGTATGAGCTTTGACTTGATAGTCCAAGTTCTGGGAAAAAAGAAAAAAGAAAAAAGAGATTAAGACATGTGTCAATCAAAATGGCCATTCATCTGAATCTCAGGTAACAAACAATACAATGCAAATTCATGGTTCCCAAGACTTCAGATTATAAACAAATTATTAATTAATAAGCATGCATTGAATACAGTATACACTCTAGGAAAGAACATTATAATATTAATGGTTTAATTAATACTTTATGCTACTAATTAAATATGTGTATGCTGAGGGCCAGATGCAATGAGAATTGTGGTAATTATTAATAAATATGAAAATAATTTATTCTTTTTAAAAGAAAAAAGAAGCCTGGATTGCAAGAGAGCTAGAGATAAGATGGGATCTGAAAAGCACCAAACAAGTTTTGACAGCATAAGGTTTGTCACTCTAAACCCTAACAGTGAATGAGCATGCTGAGATTTAGATTCTCCTTCTGCAGTGCAGCATAATTAAGACACAAATTCAAAATACAACAAAAGTAAAAACATAAAAATATAATAAATGGGGGTATGCTTTACCATGTTTTCTTCTGTTGCATTGCTCAAGAAACTCTTGGTTTTCTATCATATGCATATTTTGAATATTGATTTTCTTACCAACCTTAACGTTGTAGCCGATTCGTCCAGGTGAATAGTGATTTTACCGGCTGGTCCGTTCAGCCTCTCATAGTGGCATTAGTTCAATAGCCACGTGTCTTGTGGCAAGTGGCCACAAGGAGGACGAATTGAGCGGTCGATCAATCCTTCGCCCCACAAGGTGGATAATTTATCCAGCCAACCTCCAAAATCCCATTTTTTTCTTTACCGATTCACCCCTGAATTCGCCCAGGGTTGAAGCTGCTCTTACTGCACAATTGTACCATCACAAGGCGTAATTACATCATACAAAAGCAATGAATGATTCTAAAACATCGCAGCAACCAAGGGCGAGATAAATGACATATTTCATAAAAATAACTATCGGTTTACTAATCTACTAAGCCAAAAAATAATCTAAAATACACTTGAAAATTGAGATCTTCACCTAGGGTCTTCTTGTCAAAATGCATGAATGCGAATACATGGCTAGGAAAACAAAGTATTTAAGAACTGAGTACAAATGGCCATGCTTACATTAGAAACAGTAGTAACACAAATCATAGAACTCCTGTAAATGTACCGACTTTTCAGGCTTTGTTGTTCGTGAACCCATCAGCAGGTGAAGTTGCCACATGATCCAATCTTACCTTAACGAGGAGGGAAGTTTAGATCATGCTGGCAGCTTCAACTGCTCAAGGTCACGATGATAAGATGCAGAGAGATTGGTATGTGTTAACATTGTTTGCTCTGAAGGGATAATGGCAGAGGAGGAGAGGAGGGATATAAATAGAGGATGGTGAATTGGGGACAAAGGCAAAAGAAGATAACATAGAAAATTTCAAATGAGGGGTGTATTCTTTTTATGATGTTTGGAGTAATGCTAGTAAATATATGTACATAGTAATTTAATGAATGAAAGGAAGTGAGATATATACTAACCTGAACATGATTCTCGAACTTCGTAAACGAAAAAATATATATATGGTAAGAAACTCGAAATCATGAGATTAATCTGACTTGATTTGGATTAAAACGAGGTCCTAAACAATTAAAAAGCGGGGTTAATTAATAAAGAGAAATGAAGAATAAGACAGATGGCACTATGGGCAGTGGTCCAAAGTAAGACAAATTGAATATTATCATATGCCCAGCCGCCCACCCCACCACAACAAAACAAACACATTGCATTTGCAGACAGATTAAAGAAAAGTTACTATGCTCACAAATCACTATACAATACATAGATAGCTTTGAACATAGCGTATACACGTGTGCGAAAAACTACATTATGTATTGTCCATGTGCGAAAAAACTACATTGTGTATTGTCTACGTCTCTAATTTTAGTGGAATATTCCAAATTTTGTAAGTAAACGACCGTAGTCAAAAGATAGTGTAGTTTAAAAGCATAGACGATACATAATGTAGTTTTTTGCACGTGGACAATACATTATATAGTTTCTAGCAATTAACCCATGCATTATATCATGTATAAACTAAAAAAAATAGTGCAAAAACATGGAAGGAGTTAACACGAGGGCACATAATAGCAGCAGAGAGGGAACTGTGCCTTTGCGTTTGGTGTAACCATCTCAAACTCAATATCACAAGGGGAAATTAATCGTCACAACCCTGATTTATCTAGGGATGTGAAACTTGTTTAGGGTAGTGAATAGTGATATGTGAGAGAAAACTGTTAAGGACAAAGAATTGTAAAAGGAGGAAAAACTAGTTTTGTGATGTGTAATTTTCTCATAACATAACAGGTAAAAACATCATGCGACACTCTCCCTTTCCATGCACCTTCCTTAATTGTAGTTTGTATGCACATAGCCTTTTTATATTTCAAAAGTATATCTCCATACACTTTTATCATCTATTTAGATTATTTACTGATTAAACATCGAGTTAGAGCCATTATTGGCCCAAAGCAAGCTCAATGCTACTACTGTGCATCCAATTTCATGCTGATTATGGCCTTAGTGTGAGCAAGTACATATAAAATTCATATATACTAGTGTGTATGTGTCTGGCCATGCAACACATGTATAGGATAACATGGTTGTAAAAGGAAATACTCGCCCTTAAAAGAAATAGTTATTATCTAATATAATCACTTTGAATAATTTATAAGTCTAGTGTGTAAAGCAGTGGATGAGGGTGCTAGTTCAACTAATTTTGGTCAATTATAAAGTACCTTGTCATGATATATAGACATTCTGTTGTCTTTCTAGTTGTTTTGATTCATAAGGTAGGTGTCTTTGATCTCTTAGTTGCATGTAGAGTCACCACCTTGTCAAGGTATCCTACAGTGGCAAAAATATTCATATTCCAAACTGAAAGTTCTATACATGTGTGTATGTGTATGTAATTGCCTTCAAATGTTGAGAGGTACTGTTAAAATATCTCACTCAAAAACAACGTAGATTTAATAATCATTTGATTTACTAGATGAACACTTTATTTAACAGTTTTAATTTTTAGATTAAAGTAATTTTAACATGATATTAAAGTTGATTTATACTTCCTATATGTTCATATATTTTTGGACCATATACTGCTTATAGTCATAGGGTTCCTCATTCACTCATTCTCAACAATAATGCATAAATGCAGCATGATGTTCAGTGGATGTATATATACATGTACAACTATTTACCACTAGTCTTAAGTACCAAGGTAGAGGGGTCATATATACCTACACATTTTAGACCCACTTAAACACAGCCACACAATAAAGCTCCCATGATACTTTCCGATAACTCCGAAGCGTGACGTGTGAAAGAAAATATAGCATCAAAACAACATTAGCTAAACTTCATATTTTGTTGTAACTATCAAAGATTATGTCATTATCGCATGCCTATTCATTTAACTTTATTCTAACAATCTTAAGTGATTAAATCAAAATAAAATAACCAATCAGATTTCAATATTAAAGTACTTGTGATCTAAGCATACTTATATAAGAAATAATGAGAGCATTCTGATACATACCCTCTACCAGCACATACTTATATAAGTAATAATGCAGAGCATTCTGATGCAACAAGGGTAGAAAAAGCAAAAGCAAAACAGGGTTAGTAGGTTAGTTGTAAATGAGGAAGACAAATAAGAAAACAAAAGCAAGATTTAAAAGATAAAAGAAAGGTAGTCATATGCATGAGACACATTACAGGCATGGCATTTCAAAAGGAAAACAAACAACCATAAAATATAGATAGATAGAGGACATATCAGGGCAAGGAGGAAGGAATATGCTTACAGTTATTACTTTTTTGTGTGTTTGACAACGAAATGAGAGGCAAAGATGCTTGGAATCCATTGGCATTGGGTTGGGGTCCCCAAAGAGGAAGGAGTGAGGCTGTCAGAGCATGACCTAGCTAGGGTTAATTAGAGTTATCTCTCTCTGCCTTTTATCAATGGTTTTGAGCTTAACCTAACCAGAGCTATACCAGCTAGATCATGCTATGCTGGCAGCTTCACTTGTTCCCTTGTAGACATGCTCTGCTTTTTCTGTATTTCACAAAGAGCATCTTATTACTCGACTGATCCCTTGCACTGCACATGTTATCAAATTCTTGGAAATGAAAGAAGAAAAGGTTGGAGCCCTAGCTAGGGTATATGTTTTCTGGGGACAGAGGAACAGGATATGTATGATTCTATAAAAACATGATCAATGCTTCCAAGAAGAGACAAAGAAAACAAAATACCCACATGCATGACATAGAAAAGAAATGTTCTTTTCATTTTTTGGTCACTTTTTTTTTGGGTGGGAGAATAGAAATGAAGGCATGCATGGATGACATATAAACAGATGAGAATCAAGTTTAGCAAACAAACAAAAATTACAGATAGTGGAGATGATGAAAACTGAATTATAATTTGCTTGAAGTTATGAAGAAAAGAGAGATAAGGGAAGCTAGCCTGAAAAGAGGTGCAATACAAGCTCAAGGAGACCAGAGTGTCACTATTTGGATTTTGGAAGGTGGGTGGGTTGCATTTATAAAGGGGATTTTAGCAGTCAGTAGCTTAGGTTTAATGTTGGTGAAGAGTTTAGAGATGAGAAGCTCTCAGAGACATAGGTAATAGATGCACAATGAAGGTCAGTTGGGGTCACAGGTAGCTAAAACATAGGGCCGCAGAGTCAGTTATCTGGGGGCACTGACCACTCTCTGCATCTCCTGCAGATCACTATTCACTGTTGTAAAGCCTGCCTAGACTCTATACACTAGCAACATACAGCAACTATAAGGGTTGTCTTATCTCAATTATCTGATGAAGGGAAAAACTGCAACAATTTGTTTTTATTGGTAATATAGCAGTAAAGCATCATCTAATTTAGTTTAAGTTAATTAGAGGTTGTTTATAGATTAATTTCTAATCTGATCCCAACCCTACGCCTGCTCATAGGCAAGCGACCCACTGAGATTCGAACCCTCGAGGAGGAAAGAAGGCGCATTTATCTGATAGGGGAATTTTTTTGCAACAATGGTAGGACATAATTTTTGGAGTATTGGATTGAGCTCCTTCAACTTTAGTAGCCAATTCAATTTTAAATGCCTACATCAGAGAAACTGAGATAGCATCAGGCCAGAAACCAGAATGCATTTACCACACAGCTGTGGTCAGCCCTAACCATAATGCTTAGATTTATTTGGAAGAAAACTCATGAGGTTGAAAAGAATGGTGGAAATGGGGCTGTGATAACCAAGGGTTATGACACACCACCAACTAGTTACAGCTGTGACTGTGATGCTTCTCATAATCATACTAGCTAAAGGCAGCAAAGTGCACAGCAGCAGGAAGCAGTAAAACTTAGCCAGACTACTATATAGCTACAGAAAGCTACTTGTGAATGAGAGAGAGAGAGAGAGGTCAATAAATGAATTCAAATGCACTAATCAGATCAGTCTCTGTCCAAACTATTTCTGTTTCTAGCCCTAATTAGTTTGGATGAAATGTTGGTGGATCTTGTCAACAAAAATGAAAACAGAAATTAAGAAAGAAAAAAAATCAAGAGATTCAAAGGTAGATTCTAGCACTAAATATTTGTAACAAGATTTGGATGGAAAAAAATGAAATGTTTGGGAATAATTGAACAAACAAGCCACTAAAGGAATCTATGGCTTTCAAATTGTTTTGCACAAGACACAAATCAATATGTTGCCTAAAGAAGTCATGTAAGCATTTGAAAATGCACTAGAATATATGTAAGGAAGTAAATAGGCCCAGCCCATACACTTACAGGTCTATTTTGCCCCCAGTGAGCCCTATCCATCTCCAAGCCCATCAGGGCAGCTTGCTGCTCTACTGTTATGTTCAGTTGCCTGCATCTCTGAATCCTTTTCCTTTCAAATGTGATGATGAGAAACAGAATTGGCATTTTCATTCTGATTGTCTCCCAGAACCAAAAACTTAAAAAAGGAAGAATAATGCATTTATGTTAGTGCATATTGGTAACGTAATGTGCCCACTGGTAAACAGAAAAATGAATCAGTTTTTTATAATTGCTGATGCATAATTGACAGTACAATATTTTGGTGTAAAGCTGAAAATAATCTAAATGACCATGTTAAAGGTTATTGACATAACAAACAAGATTAGGAGAAGACAAACCTTTCTCTTGGTATACTAAAGGTTAAACTCTAGATGCTCAGAGTAGTGTATGCATGTGTGCAGAGCCAGAGATCAGATCTCACTTGTCTTTGGGACACTAATTTTGGCTCTGTATGAGAAGCTCCTAACTAACTATGTCCAAGAGTAAAATACCCAAAAACAAAGACTCTGTCCTCTTTATATTATTATTGAGTCAATATAGAATTTGAATCCTTATTTCAATCCCCACTACATGAAAATGGGGCATTGGACCAGAAGACCAATCTAAGCTGTAATGCCATAATAACATGATACAGAACAAGAATATATTGCCCAAGTAAGAGAGCTCAACAATGGGAGCCAACTAGTAAATTTGATTTGAAACAAATGATTGATAACATTAGTAATATACATACCTTTTACGCATTTACATTTTTTGCTGCTTATCTTTCTCCATTACTGTATATTGTCAAGAAATCTGCCAGTAATTGAGAATCCCCCCAGCAAGGCAAGTTCTGAAACAGAAGCTGTTGAGCATCGATATTGTTCAGCATATGGTATAGCTAGACAGGAGTTTTAATGGTTGACATATTATATATAATCTTCAATCATCACCAAAAATCCCCACAAGAACAAACCCCATCCTCAAAATGATGAAATCTATTAGCATCCCTCACAATGAGTTTTCGTTGAAAGAATTTTGAAACTAGCTTACAGAAAGTATGGCAATCACCACAAACACGAAGGTTCTTTGTAACCCGAATAGGGGTTTCCTCTGGGGTTTCGAGCAGGCCATATGCAATGGCAAGCCTTTCACTATGCGCATAGAGCATCTGGACTTTCTCTTCTTCCTCCAAATTGTGCAAAACAAACTTGGTTTGTGCCACATAATCTCCTTCCTTTTCCAACTTCTCTGTTATCTGTTTCAATTGTTTGTAAATCTTACTGGACTCAGGATGAGATTTGTCTCTTGCCATGAATATATGAACCTTATTCCTAACCTCAATCCAACTGCATCCAGGATTCTTCTTCAACCCATTTCCCTTCATTTTCATTCTCACTTCTTCAACATCTTTCCATCTTCCATTTGCAGCAAATACATTAGATGCTAGCACATAATGTCCTGGGTTACCGGAATCCAATTTAACAAGCTCTTGTGCTGCAATTTCACCTACTTTTTCATTCGAGTGAACCCGACAAGCCCCAAGGAGAGCACACCAAACTTCAGCAGTTGGCTCAACTGGCATGCTTTTCACAAATTGGTATGCCTCTTCTATACGATTTGAGCGGCCAAGAAGATCAACCACACAAGCATAGTGTTCTGGCCATGGCTCCAAATGATACATACATTTCATAGTTGCGAGAAATCGTATACCTTCATCAATCAATCCTGAATGGCTGCAAGCATTCAGAAGTGCCAGAAAAGTAATATGATCAGGAACAAGGTTTGTATGCACCATTCTGTTAAATATATCTATGGCTTCCCTGCCACAACCATGCATTCCATTTGCGTTGATCATG
>JAYMTN010000467.1:0-16538 GCA_036897425.1 Erodium trifolium
CGTTAAGGGGACGACATCTCTGTTGGCGGTACAGTCGGGGGACAAACACCCGGGTGGCGGTTATGTCCTGCGAAGCGTCTAGCGATGCTCCCCACTTTCTTGCTCTAACCATCTACACCATGCTATGTGTCCTGTTTCTTTCTTTTCTTTGATGCATTCCTACCACCATATTTCTCTAGTATCAACTTTTCAAGTATTACCTCTTAATAAGAGAGCAAAAAAAATGTAGCATCCCAATCGAGGTAGCGCTGAGGGGGCGACAACTCGGTTGGCGGCAGCGCTCCGCAAAACGTCTAGTGCTCTGCTCCCCACGAGTATAAATTAGATAATGATATCAATGAGTACGTTCTGATATATTTTAACACGGGTTTGTGTTGAACTGCAGTGGTCGGACAAGGACTCATACAGGGAATCGTTGTTGAAGCTCGGGGGGCTTTTCAGGAAGAACTTCGAGGTGTTTGCAAATTACCAGATCGGCGAAGACAACAAGCTCACCGAGGAGATTGTCGGGGCAGGGCCTATTTTCTGAACCGTCGTGGAATCATAGGTCGGCGAAAGGTGAAATGCAAGAAGAAAAAAGAAAATAAAAACAATAAGAGCAGGCAGATTTGTATGCGGTCCTCTACGTTGAGCCTCCTATGATTTGCATTCCCTTTTCGATGTCGTCTATGTTTGTACAAAGAACGTTGTTTACAGTTGATGTTCCCTTGTGAAGGGGTGATATTGTGTGACGTTTATTGCTTAGAAATGAAGATGTGGTTTCAAATTTCAGCAACTATGTATTCGAATAGTATAAACATGATGGACTGCATAAAGTCATGAGTATTATTGGACGAGTAAGTTCGAGCTAAATCAGAAATTCATGTTAGTTGTTGGATCGAATTCTAAAAAAAGAATAATTAATGACCCGAATTATAAAATGCACAGTTTTAAATTTATTTTATAATCGAAGTTCTCTTCAAAAATCATGGACCGCTTCATCCATTGGTTCAAATACCCGAATAAATTCTTAGTTTATACAATAAAAGATGGTTTTTATAAGATATTTAAATATTGTTCTTGGGACTTCTTTTATCATAACGTAGATAATAATGCATTAAAAAAATTAGTGGGTTCTGAAAAACAAAATCGATGTAGCACTAAATTAGCAATAACATCAAACATAAATCAAACGGGTCAAAACAGACAAAGAAATAAAGAATTTGTTGTATCGTCCATGACAGGCGGATAAATCTGCCACAAGACTTATGAAATCGAACTAATGAACAATGACACAGAAGACCACAAAAAATGAATCCTTTAGTAAAAAAGAGACCGAGTAAAACGCGCCTTGCCATTTCTCGAGAGTTGTATATCGACTCTAAAAGAAGAGAGAAACAATAAGAAAGCACTACAAGGAGAGAGAAACAATAAGAAAGCACTACAAGGAGAGATAAAACAATAAGAAAGCAAGAGAGCTCAAAAAGGTTAAAAAAGAGCGATCGGCGACGTCACCCAAGAATTAGAAGACGCTAGAGTAACGTAAGCATGCCAAACTAGATTCTCCGTAAAATGATACTCGATTATGAGACTAGATCACCCTAGAAGATCCTGGCTTCTCGAGGTAGCCAAAGAAACCATAAACCCAACAAACTAAGGCGAGACCAATCATTATACAAATGATGCACCCCATAATAGAAAGTCAAGAAGAAATGAACAAAATAGAAGACGGAGAATAAACAGAGGCAACCCAGACCAGTGACATGGCACGTCTTAAGACCAAATGGGATAGAGAAATTTCTCGCCACCAAGAAAGAATAACAAGGATGGTCTCAAGAGCAATAAGTTAAGCAAAAGACTGGAACTTGGGTGGAAAAACACACCTTCAAGTTGTATAGTATCTAGTCCAGTCAATGTAAAAAAAACACAAAAACCGAGAAAACATGAAAATCCAGAGAGCAAGACAAATTGTCTGAACCTAACAGGTCGAGACGGACATCGAAGATAAAAGTATAAAAGCCTTCCAAGACAATGATCTTTCTATCTTGAATATAACACCGAAAAATGAAGTTTCAACTATGCAAGCCTTATAACGAGTAACCGACGTTCTTGCTACCCCAGTAATCTAAAAAACCGAGAAAATAAAAGTCGAAAAAGGAACATCCGCTACACAAACTCCTTCCAGAAAGGTCAACAAATGCGTATTATAGCAACAACGGCGTATTATAGCAAGATAGAGGTGCACGTTAGCACTACCCAAATGCTAGAACTATTTATTCCTCCAACACCCTCCACAAGAACAGAAGCGCACCCAAATACTCTCTCTCCCTCTCAATTTTTAGTTTTCTAAATGCAATATCCGCCAAAACCTCCTCTTCCTCTTTCAAAACCCTAACCAATTCAAGCTCGCATCACTCTCTTCCCGTCCCAGGCCCAACCGCTCCGGCCATGTCCGCTCCGCCGCGGGACCACGTGCTTTCCCTCCTCGCCGCTGCCTACAACCATGGCGATTTGGCCGTGAAGCTCTCCTCGCTGCGGCAGGCCAAGGATATATTGGTCTCCACCGACCCCTCTGTCGCTGCCGAGCTTTTCCCTTACTTGGCCGACCTCCAGACCTCCCCCGAAAGCCTCGTCAGAATTTCGCTTATCCAGTCAGTTCCTAACCCTAATTTCGGTTGCTTGATTGTTTTTCTGTGTTCTGTCTCTTGTTTCTGCAATTCAGTCAGTTCATAACTCTTTTTGATGTCGAAAGTATCCTAGCAGATCCTTAATCGTAGAAAAGAACAATTTTTTTTCTTGCAATGTAGTGCATTTGGTTAATTACGTGTATTGTGACCAAATGTTATGATTTATATTGGTGGGAATTGTTGAACTTGAAAAGATAGGTTGTTGGTGTTTTGATTTTAACACAACTTAATGCTACTGATTTTTTTTTTTTGATGTAACCAGTTTTTACTGGTAGAGTAGAACCCCAGTTTTGCATGTCTGGTTATCTGTAATTTTTTGTTGCTTATAGAATCTGGGTTTCGTGTAGGGTAGTTTAGCAACAAGTAAACATTTACGTATCCCTTATGATTTAGTAGTTGGAGAATCTATGATCTGAAGTCAAAATGCAATAGGGGTATCGTTTGAATGAAATATTGTATACTAATTAATCGGAATGTGTTTGAAGTATTTTTCTGTCCTTACCCATCTATTACCTATGGTAATTTTTGCACCACTATATTAAAAGAAAGAAGTTTGGCCTACTGAGTTACAGTACATTCAGCTCACTGATCCTGAATTGTGAACTTTTCATACTTGGCCCAATTCTCTGCCCATCTGTCAGTCTCCCCTTTGCTAGAAACAATAAACATACATTTGCACGGGTATAACATGAGGACAATGACTAAATGTGATATATTAAATTTCCATTGTCTTTGTTTTTATTCATTTATGCCTTTCTTTGTTGTGAAACCATAGCATAAACTTGTTATCTCAGTCCAGTCAAAAATTTGTTATCACCGTAAGTTTATCTATGACTTTCGTATATATCTGACATGTTATATCAATAATGTTCACCCTATGCTTTGTATGTACATATTAAGATGTTTTTATATGCCTTATATTTTCACCGGGTCCGCAGGGTCTCCTGGTTTGTTTATCTAGTGCATTTTCCTTGATAGAATAGCTTTTAATTCATGTGTGGATTACACTCTGTGGCTTGCAGGGCAATGGAAGAAATTGGGTTGAAAGCAATGGATTATTCTGGTTTCTTTATGCCTGTTTTGCTGGCATTATTGAAAGACGGTGATCCTGTTGTTGCTAGGCAATCTATCATTAGTGGCACAATTTTCTTTTGTAGTTCCCTTGAGGAGATGATACTGCAGGTTTCTCTCTCCTCATTATCCTGGGCATATAGAAAGTTAATTTTTGACATGTTTCTTTTGGTTTTCTTTGATTATGCAATAACTATAAACATGCAATGAGACCAATTCTTTTGAAATCTGACAATGCTATGGAAACAGTAGCTCTGTTCGCTAATTCCAGTTTTATCCTTCAGATGTGGTATTAGTCCACCTTGCAATTATTAGTTCTATTTGAATATATTGAAAATTTTGATTGAAGGTCATTGGTCAATTTTATTTTCTGGTGAACAGTTTTATATTTTCTTCTAAGTTGTACTGGAATAGTTTTGCATGGTTTTCATTAAGGTAATAGTCTCTTAATCATTGATTGACATGATGCTCGGGGCCATGCAATTTTTACTTCACTTCACTTGCGTTTTGCTTTGTGGGGTTGCACTGTGCTGTTAGGATAATGGTCCCTATGTGTAGATTAGTATTTCTTGTTATTATTTTGGCATTTCACAAATTTTCCTTGAAAGTGTGCAATTTGGAATCTCTGTTGCATCGTTCTTTCTCATTTACATTACTTTACCTGATCCGAAGTATGTAGTTTACTTGGCAATTGTTATGATTTCATGCTTATTCTGCATATTTTATAGTTTCACCGGCGTGGTAAAGTCGAGAGATGGCTGGATGAGCTTTGGATGTGGATGTTGAGATTCAAAGATGCTGTATTTGCTATGGCATTGGAGGTATGTGATTCACCGTGTTTTCAACTTAAGCTTTTGAATTTTAAACTAGCACCTGTGTTTTTTCAAACAGCTAAAGTTAGTATTTAACATAGCTGATGTATGTGTTGGATTGAATAAAATAATATATTCTACTCTTGTAAGGTATCATTTGTGAGAGTTAATAACATTAAATTTGGGATTATTATGGTTGCAATATTAACGTGAATTACAGACTTAATGCATACATATCTCTATATGCAATTAGCTATAGACTAATGGGAGTATGTTACTATTACAGAATGCGGATTTACCATAGGTAAGCAAAAATTTGTCTTACCCTTGAAATCTTATAGGTTTTCAGGTTTGTCACAAGAGCAAGCTGTCTAATTAAATAGACGTTAAACACATATCATGCCACTGGTGCTTTTTTTGTGGGTGGTAATTAACAAGCAATAGCAGCTGTGCAAGCAATGATGTGAAAAATTCGCCCCCTTTTAGTGAAAGGGTTTTAGGCTTAAGAGTAAAGCCAATCTCACAATTTCTATAGGCAGAGTCAAATTTCAAAGCATACGTCAGGACATGCTATATAGATAAATTTACTGGTTTAGAATAGTGAATGTCCTAGCCCGTCAGCTAAAACATAAAAGAATATATTATCTTAGGCTAAACTTCAACCCTGCCATTACCAATTAAGTTTTAATTCTCATAACTTAGAAAATATTACCTGATTAGAATTTACCCATTGTTGAGTGAAAAAATTAGTTCAGGCATGTTTCCTTCTTACTTTCTGACTCAAAAGTTCATACTTCATTGACACAGTTGAAAATATTATGCTACTCCTGTTCTGTTTGTTGATACTTAACTACCCGGCATCATTACATTTTCAGTAGCGTGCTGCAATGTCCAAAGAAAAATGTCTTAAGACGTGGTGTTAAACTGTGTGGAATTTATATTTGAGGTCAAACCTTCTGTTTCTTTAAAAAAAGGCTTTTGGTAGTTTTTCTATTTTTATTATCAAAATATATTATGTATTGATTTAGTAAATTTTGGATTACTTTAATTAAAAATAACTTGACTAACATGAAGTCTTTTGAACTTGATTATGTAGCCTGGATCTGTTAGGGTGAAGTTAATGGCGTTTAAATTCTTGGAAACATACATCTTGCTTTTTACATCAGATGCCAATGATTCTGATAAGTCTATTGCAGAAGGTATGAGCAATTTCGCGTCTTTTGAAAGATTTTATTGGATCTTATGATATTGGTTTCTTTGTAGCCTGATTCTTTTTTAACTTTGACTTTCCATAAAATTTGATGTGATATAATTTGCATTGGTCATGACAGGAACAAGGCGGACTTTTAATATTTCATGGTTGTCTGGTGGTCATCCAATTTTGGATCCACTCAAGCTTATGTCTGAAGCAAATAGGACTCTTGGCATCCTATTGGATTTGTTGCATTCTGCCAGCAGTCTTCCTGGTTCGTTGACAATTGCTGTTGTCAATTGGTGAGTTATCACTTACCTTTTGTTAACATACACTATTTTAATTTGAAATTGTCATGTCGTATGATCTATTATCTTGAAATTAAATCTCGTGAAATAAAAACTCTGGATATCTGAGGTTCTTGTTCTTGTAGTACAATATCATGCACGTGGTTGGTAACTGTAGTGGTTGAATTTAACTATTTTTTCGTATCAACAGGTTTTCCCCTCTTCTCATTTTATTGTTAGTAGATGCATATAGCCATTTTATTTTTCACCTTTAAAACCTTATGATTTCAGCTGTTCTTTCCTGGTTTCCTGTCCATGTGCTGACTAAAGAACTACAAATTAATATGTGCCAAGTTTCAGTGCTATGTTTCCAGTTTTATGTAAGTGCACCTAATATGTCACTACATGACTGTTCAAATCTGCATATTTTTGGAGATTGAATGACAGCGATCAAGCCTTTTATGCAATATATTGAACCTTTGTGTGTTGAAAATAAAAAAGGAGAAAGAGTACCTATCAGTAAGGCATTTGCTTCATTTTCGCATGGTTCCAATTTTGTATTCCTGTACATCCTCCTCTTTAGTTTTTCTAACTAACATTTTTTTTGCAATAGTGTCTGTTGTGTTTGGAAGATGGGATGCATGTGTTTAGATGAGTTATGGTCTGTCTGGTTACAGTTAGGGTTGGCCAGTTGGGTGCATTGATCTCTGTATGTATATTGACTGTCTATCATAGACATATACATGCTCACAAAGTCTATACTACACAACTGTGAATTGGATATGGAAGTTCCTTGACAGAAGTTGAACTTGCATTCAATGTGTTGTGAATTTTGATTTATTTTTGTATATTAGTGTCCTTGGCTGTTACTGTTGCTGTTAAATATGAAGATCAATGAATTTTAAAATTTCATATGGAGGCTTTATACTGCATTTCCCCCTTTGTTTTACTATATCAAATTTCAAATATTTTGGAGGGACCACTGACTCATGGAACAGGCCATAGTACAGTTTCTACTGCTTGTTTGTGGTATTATTGCAGCATGCTGACCAGCTCTCATATGAGGAGTTAAAATGGCATTGGATACTGCTGCGTTGGTGGTTCAGAAAATGCGAGTTACAGGGATAACAATTTTAAACTGCACTTTGATTGGGAACTATGGAGCACCTTTGGCTCGTCATAGGAATGGTTAAACCGGGATAAAACTGGTGATCTCATTCGCTGAGAGAAGTATGGTGGTCAAGCTGCAGTTCATCTTCTGTGAACTGTTAAATACCATCTACTTTCAGTTTCCATGTCTATGCTTGTGCACACAGCTTACATTCTTCAAGTGTTGGATATGTATTAATTATTCATAACAGTTGAATACACACAGTTAATATCTTCAATATAAATCTAAATGTTATTTCAACTGGGTGCCATCTTCTCTGTTTTTGCTTTTATATTGGTTTTTTAATTTATCAATTCCAAAGGATCTGATTAACACACATTTGCTGTGTTTAATGATTACCAGTAGCAATTTAGCCTATTATGATATAATGTCAGTTTCCTTATATTTCCCTTATCTGAAAATACATTTTTACTAAGCAGTAAGCAAGTTGATCAACTCTTCTCTATAGATATGATTTTTTTTTATATGGATTAACATCTGGCTATCAGATTTGTCTTCATGCTACTCCAGGAAGGCTGTAAATTTTTCTAATGGATTTGTCAGCTAAAAGTTATATATCCGCTCATGATGTAAATCATAGTCTGAAGATTTGCATTTTGCACATTACATTCTAGTCTTTAGCACTTCCGAAGTTCTTGATTCTGCCTACTGTAGTGCTGAATATTTGTGTCAATCCAAGTTCAGTATTTTTTTTAGATCTACAGTAATCATTGTCAGTACTTGGTATCCTTTCATCATATGCCATGTTTTATTCACAAGTTCAGTTTTCATAATTTTCAAACAATTGTAACGAATTTTCTATTAAGTGAGAAAACACTAATATCATATTGCCATTTATGTAGTCGTTTTAATGTGGTAGCACTCAAATTAGCAACTGCAGAACTAGCACTTGAATTGCACTTGTGAGTATTGTCTGAATAAATTTTCTAAAATTTTGAGTCATGATCGGCATATTTGATTCTTGAGACAGAATGTCAACGTCCTTGGAGTGTGATAATGTTTTCTATGATCTTCCTATTGCTATATTTGTGCAATGTATTTTATTGATGAACATAACAGATGCATGCATAACTAGGTGCAAGATGCTGGGGTGGAGAGTAAAAGCTGGGGTGGAGAGTAAAAGATTTGAATTAATTGATAATGTAGCTGCTTGAATATGTTTGATATACAGGGTGATAAAATATGCAGTCTCACAGTTTGACTAAATCTGCAGAAACATCTGAGGTTGAGAAAGTTTTTTATTTTAACACAGCAGCTAAAAGTTACTTCTAGCTGTACAAATGTTAAATACTAAGGGTATCTTGGTAGACAACTTTTATCATGTCTTACAGCGAGTCTAAATAAGTTTTTTTTTTTGTTTTTTTTGAAAAGGTGTCTGATTGTATGTGTCTGTAGATAGAAATTATTGAGATTGATTAAGATGTGAAGATGCCATCTTTGTTTGCGTGATTTATGCCTGGTTGTTTTGTTTGCTCGGTCTGTTCTTGGTTTGCACATGATTAGAATATTGAATAGCAAGGTGCTAAAATATTTGCTGCATTGGTTTATTTATAGTTATAGCAAGAAGCTTCATTGTGCAGTATGTGTACCTGCTGGTACTTATTTATTATTATTGGTATCCCATAAATCTTGAAATGCTTGCACACTATGTTCCAGTGCATAACAAGGATACTATTGCACACTGCAGGGCAATTTGGGTGATCTAAGGATAACAAGCACTCTATGATACTTGAATCTAATTGTAGCAAGCAATTTTTAATCAACTTTTTTCTAAGCAACATTTTTGTTGCAGTTTATATTCAACACGTCTTTGAAAGTTTCTCTTCTACTTTACCTATCCCCAATTTGATTGTACTGAAACTTCCAGTGGAGACTGTTCACTGGCTCTGCTTTACCATCTTTGGAACATGAGGGTCCTGTTTGATTATCTCTGAGATGTTCTTTTGCATTATTCTACTGATGACACATTTTACTTGTACAGAACTCTCTGTTGCAGTAAATTGTAATTTATTGTTGTCGATCTTTCTGTTTGTTTAGTGTTTGTGTGGGGCATTGGTGTTGGAAATTTTGGATGCATGAGTTTTTTTTTATTTATTTATTATTATTATTTTTTTTTTATCTCATGGAGTTTAATTGGCTAGATAGGTATTGGATTCGGGAATTGTTAGGAAGGTTGTGAAGTTAGGATTCATTACATGGTTACTATGTGCCTCCTGTGTTTGTTTTTCTGTGTGGAACACAGAAATTGTTGGGTGCTTATCCATGCTGTATGCTAGCATTCACTGTAAAATATTTGTTCATATTATAAATGTTTTGTTTGAATGTTAATTTCCAGTCTCCACATCTTTTATATCTGCTGTAGTTATTTCTGACATGCATTTGTTTTGTATGCTACAGTCTTGCAGCCGTAGCAAGGAAGAGACCCATCCACTATAATACTGTTTTTTCTGCACTGCTTGATTTTGATCCAAACTTTGAGTTGATGAAGGGAGGTCATGGTCCTAGTATCCAATACTGTTTTAGAACTGCCTTCTTGGGATTCCTAAGGTGTACTCATCCAACCATTATGGAGGTATGGTTTTCTATATTTTTCTGTTTATTTATAGATCAGATGAGGGTCATACATATATCATATCTTTCATCCCTCTTCATTTGATTGTTGCTTAATTGAACTATTCTGGGCCACATGTAATGTTTATACTTCAATTTTCTTTTGCAGTTCTTACTTGGTACTTGTATACGCTGATTATCTGCCGCTGATTTTCTATTTTGAGTAACACATATTTGAAGCTATCATTTTCTAAGGAAGTTTTTTCTGCTTTGCAAAGGAAGCCCTCTTGATGTTTATGATAAAAAAAAACATTGTTTAGGATATGTCTATGTTTATGTTCTACGTAGATGTAATTATTTTTTGGTTTCTATTGTGTAATTGGAAGACAGGAATCCAAATGTTCTTTGTTAGCTCATTATTGTTGTTGATAAAAAAATGTTATTTTTTTATTGCAGTCCAGAGATAGATTGGTTAGGGCACTAAGAGCAATGAATGCTGGGGATGCGGCTGACCAAGCTATCAGACAGGTTGATAAAATGATGAAACTGGCTGAACGTGCTTCCCGTGATGCTAGGTTGGGCAAGGTAATTCAATCTGTCGTAACACTTTTTTTTTTCTAATTAAATTCTAGCTATCCAATTTCAGTCTCTGTCGCCTTGCATTGACTATGATCTTTACCAATCAGGATGATCAACAAGCAAACCAGCCACCTTATTCAGGGGAGCTGTTAAAGAAAAGGTCTATGACTCATGATAACGAAGACCCATTAAATAGTTATGAGGTGGCTTCCAAGAGGGTTCAATACAGTTCTAATGTACACTCAGCTTTGCCTGCTCAAACAAATGAATCTGCACAAGAATTTGTTTCTGCTAATGGTGTAGGTAACGGTGCCAGAATGGATGGTGAACTGACTGCTGTGGACCAAATGATCGCCATGATTGGTGCCTTACTTGCGGAAGGGGAAAGGGGTGCTGGTTCATTGGAGATTCTTATTTCAAAAATTCAACCTGATTTATTGGCTGATATAGTTGTTGCTAACATGAAGCACTTACCTAAGGCTCCGCCATCTGTCGCTAGGGTTGGGAACTTACCGGTGAATCAACAAATTGGTTCTCTTGGTAATCCAGCACAGGTCATGGCCACATCTCCAACAATTTCTTTTCAATCTCCAGCTTTCCCTGCTCAACTACCTTCCGCATCAGTCACTACTACTAGCACATTGTTGTCTGATTCGTCTACTATTAATAACTTCCCCACAGATCCCAAGCGTGATCCACGAAGGGTAATTTTTCTAGATTTTAGTAACTGCTTTGTACCATCTACTGTAACATCTGAATCTGAATCTTGAACAAATGAGGAATTTATTTTGACCTGTGTTTTTTAATTATATTCTTTTAGGATCCACGTCGCTTGGATCCCCGGCGTGTAGTAGTACCTGCAGTAACTGCCATGGAGGTTACTGATAGCAAGCCATCTGATTTTGACTTCTCAAATGTCTTGAGTAAGCCTCCACAAGTTCCTGGTATGACATCTGCTGAGAATTCCTTGACACTCATGACATCCAAACCTAAGATTGATGATGGCATCATAGAAAGTCCGTTGGTTTCTGGAACTGGACAACAAATTCTGAAAGAGGAGGTTCCAGATGGACCAGAGGAAAGTCTTTCCATTCCAGGTGTTGATGTTGCTTCAGATCCTGCTATTTCTCCTCCCTGCAGAGTTGAAGAGGACTCAGCCGCACCAAATTCTTCAGATATTGCAGCTACCGTTGCAGATGAGACTTCATCTTTGTTCGACACTGAGGAGCATTCTCCATCTGTTTCAAATGCATCTGCTTCTGAAGAGATTTGTGCGGATTTACCACAACTTCCGGCATATGTTGAGATGTCCGAAGAAGAGCAAAGAAATGTGAGGAATCTGGCAGTTGAGCGTATAATTGTGTCATACAAACATTTGCAGGGTACTGATTGCAGCCTGACACGCATGGCATTACTTTCTCGACTTGTTGCTCAGGTAGGGACAATTTGTGTCTTTTTTATCTTGTAAGTTATTTGTTTCTCATCATCTGTGTTGTTTTCACTTTGACATAAGTTGTTATCATGAGCCTTTTGCTTCTGTTATTGCACCATTGGGATGTTACAGAGTTTTTCCTTATCAGTAGTGTTTTGATGTGGCCTTCTGGAGCAAAGAGTTCTAATACCTAGTTGCCACCGTGATGTCAATGAAATATATAAGTAGTACTATCAAACGGCGATTGCCTTCTCTTATTGCGTTTTGTGGAATTGATCATAAAGCTACAATTTTGACAGGCTGATGCCAGTGATGATGTTGTAACCATGGTTCAGAAACATATCATTGTGGATTACCAAGAGCAAAAGGTATGTGTTTGGGGGATGTTGTCACTTCAAATTTGCTTCTTAAGCATGGTTGACCATTGTGAAATAAACTTGATTGATTGACCTTAGGATTTAGTTTTTTTCTAGGCATCTTCTTGACCTTTTATTTTTCCTGATTTCCCTGATGAAATCTTGGTTTATTTGTCAGGGGCACGAGCTTGTATTGCAAATTCTTTATCACTTGCATTCTCTCATGGTCTCAGATCAAGTTGAGAATTCTTCATTGGCTACTTCTGCATATGAAAATTTCCTCCTGACAGTGGTAAGGTCTCCGTAGCTTATGTTGCCACAACTTTATTTGTATGAGGATCAACATATTTACAACCTTCCAATGTAGGGTAAGTCTTTGTTGGACAACTTTCCGGCTTCCGACAAGTCTTTCAGCAGGCTTCTTGGCGAAGCTCCATATCTTCCTGATTCCGCCTTACGAATCCTAGAAGATCTCTGCTATGCTGATGTTGTTGATCAGCGTGGAAGAGTCATTCGTGATGTTGAGCGTGTTACCCAGGGCCTTGGTGCTGTTTGGAGTTTGATACTGGGACGCCCATGTAACCGGCAAGCCTGTTTAAGTATAGCTTTGAAGGTAAACTTGGCCATTAGAATCTTGTAGCACTGTAATTCTTATTACGTGTTTTAGTTTTATCTTTAGTCAATCATACTTGTTTTTAGAATAGAAAGTCTGATGCTACTTAGCAAGTTGGTACACATGCATGGACATGTTATATTTTTCACTTCTGGATTTTTGACTTGTACTAACTGATGGCCTTATATTGTGGAATGTAAATGAGAGGGAAAAAAAGAACACCAGTTCTAACTATATCAGGATTGCTTATATAATAAATATGCACTCTTAATAAATAAAAAAGTCAGGTCAGTTTTCAGTCCAAAAGCTTTTTGTAGTAAGATGGCTTGGATTAGGTTAATTGTCCTGATTATATGTATGCTTGTGTATCTTTAAGTTTATTGCTGTGATCCTGACCTATGCTTACAAAAGTCACTACATGTTAGGATCACACTTTGCACAAGGAAATGAGGAACGACCTATAAAATAAAGGATGAGTCTCATTCCTCTGGTTGTGGGCTGGGTACCATACTATCAGCTCGATATTCTGATAAGGAATTTTTTTATGCTACTGAAACCCCTTGGAAAAAAGGATTTTTTGTATTAGAAAAATCACATGTAAATTGCTGTGTCCCCTAGTATTAATGCGCCGGAAATTCTGTAGGAAAAAAGTAGCAACACATGTCAATTGAGCTTGCCTTCCAGAATAGTACTCATATTTATATTTGCTAATGTTATATTCATTACTGATGATGTTTTCCTGCTGCAGTGTGCTATCCATTCACAGGATGAAATTCGATCAAAAGCCATACGACTGGTATGTATAGTTAACTAATTTTGCATGGTCTAGTTAATGGATGTTTCCAAGGTGTGATGATGTTTGAGACTTTACTCTGTTTGAGCTGGACAGGTAGCAAACAAGCTCTATCTGCTGAGCTACATATCAGAAAATATTGAGCTTTTTGGAACAAATATGTTACTTTCTGCTGTTGACAGACCTGTTCCATATACTGAGGTTTCACAATCTGAGTCCACTGAGCAGAGAGCTGAAGGGCAGGTAAAGATCCTTCTTCCCCCCCCCCAACCTTGTCTGCATTTCCATACAAAAAGTACAGACATTTTATATTAGTTTTCTTCAACGGATTATATTTGTCACTTCTGGAGGAATATTTCAAAGATTTCGCCTCGTATTTTTCGTTCAATATCGAAATCATTCCTATATAAATCATTTGTAATTATTTGCGGTTATCATTTCAATACTTGCGTTTTGGTTTGAAAGGTATGTAGTCTAGTTCTTTAGAGGTGTCCCTTAAGAGGGAATAGTCTATTCTTTTGCAGCCATTAGCGTTGTTTCTCGAAGATTGTATATTGTTCATAGTTTTTTTTAGAAGCAGTGTTTTTATGGTGACGGCTTTTCTTGTCAACCAAGGCAGAATGTGTCTCTCTCACTGTAATCTGTTCTTAACTCCGTGTCATGTGGCATAAAATACCTAGCTGAAGCATCTATTGGCTCAAAGCCTGGCAAAGAGAAATGTATTTAGGTTCCATGTGCAAAGATGTCGTCCTATTGACATCATCAATGTGCTGTTTGCTGTAGCCCAAGATGACCTCATAGTCTGACCTAAGCATAGTATCATTTTTGTATCAATGTCTGAATTAAACATCTCTTCTTGCAAACATATATGCCTTGCTTCTTAAGCTTTCCATAAACTGAGTGGCTATATGCATCCGACTTTTGAGTATAAGCCACTCCTTTTACTTAAGATAATGAGCTATGCTAAACATTGTGCATGTATATATAATCTTGTGTTCTTGTGTGAAAATATTTTGCAGAATGGAAACCAGGAAACTTCTGTTAGTGGTTCTCAAATTTCAGAGGCTGGAACTTCTGAAATTGACTCGGGCAGTGTGCTATCAACTCACCAGAGTGTTTCAACTATGTCAATTTCGGAATCTCAACGGCTCATATCTTTGTTTTTTGCTTTGTGTACCAAGGTGTGTCCATTAGTAAGAACATAATTTTTTTAAACAATTTTACCACTCATATTTCTGTTTTGATAATGCTGACATGTTCTTTTTCCTGTAGAAACCTAGTCTCCTTCAACTCGTGTTTGATGTTTATGGGCGGTCTCCTAAAGCGGTTAAGCAGGTATGTTTTTATTGGTTGTAGTTGAAAGTTCTTACTAACCATTAACAAATTATGTTAAGTAATCTGTATGTAGTATGCATACTTCAAACTCTGTTTGGGCATTGAATTAGCCACATGCCTTCATGTAAATAAAACTTCTTCCATTGCCTGTAAACCAAGTCTCATATAACAAGAAAATGGGCTTTCCCTCCTCTGTTACTTCGCATTTCAGTACGATTTAATATTATTGTTTGTAATTTCCTTTGTTTGTCTAATTTCTTACCTGATATTTGATATAATGCAGGCTGTTCATCGTCACATGCCGATTCTAATAAGAGCCCTAGGCTCATCCCATTCTGAGTTGCTTCGAATTGTCTCTGATCCACCTCAAGGAACTGAGAATCTATTGATGGCAGTAAGTTCTCTCTGTTGTAACATTACTGAAGTATGGAACTATTTTACTTTGAACTCTAGTGTAACTTCAATTATTCATTTTTTATCTGTAAATGTTGCTTCTTGCAAGGTGCTACAAGTGCTGACTCAGGAAGCTACACCTTCTCCTGACCTGATCGCTACTGTCAAACATTTGTATGAAACTAAGTTGAAGGTTGTTGATTTGTTGTGTTACCGTAACTTCTTTCATTTCCATGTATTACTTTGTCACCTTGGTACTTAGCATACTTGTACTCTTGCAGGATGCCACAATACTTATTCCAATGCTGTCTTCACTTTCTAAAGAAGAGGTTTGTCTCACAGTGACTTTTAAGTAACCACATAAAATAAGTAAATTTTGCAGTAGATCTAACATCGAATCTTGTCATGGAACTGGGTCTGAAATGTATTCAGACAAAGCTCAAAATAACAATAGAAAAAGTTGAAAGACACATAAGCATTTTAACAAGTAGCTTATGACCCTGTTAACTTGAGTAGATCTGAAACTTCCTTGGGCGTTCAATATTTATCAGATATGGCTTCTGAGTTTAGAATTTACTATACTATGTATCAGGTATTACCAATTTTCCCCCGGCTTGTGAACCTTCCGTTAGATAAGTTCCAGACAGCACTTGCCCACATACTACAGGTATGCATGTGCTTTATTCTGTCATTTTCATATGTCATGAATATCCTATTTCCGTATTTGGCTCCTCTTTCCATGCTAGGAGTATCAAAATGCCTTTTCATTAAAATTCTTCATACTTGACAAAACCAATTTGTGGGTTTGGCCACTACTACTATTGCTAATCAGTAACATTCTTAGAGTGCACTAAGTGATCTTAATCCATGTACACTCTAATATTGGATACATACAACAATAATTATTTTTTTTGCCATTTTCCAAACATGTTCCTTTTATCTTTCATAGAATAATCTTTCTTCTTCTTACCTCATTAATTGTAAGATATTCTAATGCGAGTTCTGATCTCAACTGCAGGGTTCAGCCCATACTGGTCCTGCCTTGACTCCAGCTGAAGTGTTGGTTGCTATTCATGATATTCGTCCCGAGAAAGATGGCCTTCCATTGAAAAAGGTACGTCTTCTATCTTTCCCAGTTGATAATTTAGTGACACATTGATTTTTTTAATTATAGAATAAACCAGGTTTATCAATTGCTGCAGACGGAAAATAGTTGGGGGATGTTTTTTGCAAAAAAATAAAAGTAGTTCGCCTATAGTATTTGCATCGTTCACCTCAAGTTTTGCAA